>CAJVPM010000515.1:0-16565 GCA_910592325.1 Scutellospora calospora
ATATAGAAGAGACTGGACTCGATCCTTGGATAAAGTCTGAAACTTCTGAATTTACACAAAGCAAAAATGCTGATATTTATAATGTGTCTCAAAGATGATAGCCTAGATCTATCTCATTATGTCTCTGCACCTGAAATATTTAATGATTCTTTGTACAAAAGTAGCAGAGCAGAACTTAAGCTCATGACAGATAAGGATGAGTATCTGATAGTTGAAAATAGAATTCGTGGAAGAATGACAATGGCAAGTTATCGATATGCCAAATCAAATAATCTGCAATGTCCAGACTATGATCCTAGTAAACTGAAGTCTTAGACCTTATATGAGGATATGAATGCCTTATATTCAGAAGCAATGACCCAATACATGCCTACAGAAATTTTGGGTAAAGTGAGTTCAGAGGAAGTACTAGATATCCAAAGTATCGCGCCTGATGCAGAAATAGGCTATATGCTTGAACTTGATCTAGAAGCTCCAGTGCACTTGCACGATTACTTTGTAGATTATCCTTTAGCATCAGAAAAGCAAATAATACCAGAAAACTGGCCTAGCCTATATAATGAAAGATTAGTAAATAATAAAGAAGTTAGAAATGGAAAATATGTATTAGAAGAGAAGTTGGTTTAGACTCTTTATTCTAAAAAGAACTACGTGGTCCATTATTAAGCTCTCCAGACATATATAAAGTTTGGAATGAAGGTTACAAAGATTCATAGCACTCTCAAGTTTAAGCAGTCTCCATGGATGAAAGACTATATTGAGAAAAATATTCGCAAGCGTAAAATTGCTAAAGCTAATAGGAATAAGTTTGAGGTCATATATTATAAGCCAAAGAATATTGTAGTATTTGGCAAACAAATAAAAAATGTTCATAAATATATGAGAGTAGAATTACTCTGAACAGAAGAGGATAAAAAAATCAGGCGTTTAGTAAGTTCACCATTGTATATAGGCTTTAAAGCATTCGAAGGGGGGATTACAGCAGTCTATATATTAAAAAGTACAGTAACTCTAAACAAACTAATCTATATAAGGCAAGCAATTCTCAATATTAGCAAGGCTATGATATTCAACTTTTGGTATGGTTACATAAAGCCTCGCTATTGAGATAAGGCCTGTCTACTTTATACTAATACAGACTAGTTCATCATATGAATAGAAACTGAAGACATATATAGAGATCGAGCAGAAAGACCAGATATTTTTGATCTTAACTATTCAGGAGACTTATTTCTAATGAAGGATGAGACAAAGGGAAGCCCAATAGGCGAATCAGTATGTTTAAAGCCAAAGATATATTCAGTCCTTCTAGCAAGCCATGATCCTAAAACTTCTGATGACCCAGATTCTGAAGATCCTAAAAAGAAGCATGGCATTCAGAAGGCAAAGGGTGTTAAGAAATACGTGGTTAAAAAGGAGCTTCAATATGATAAATTTCTAGAATGTCTTAGGAATAAGAAACTAACTCAGCATGATATGTATGGCCTCTGAAATTATAATCATCAAATTTATTTTGAGAGGATAAATAAGATAGGGCTGAATCCATATGATAACAAGCGCTGGATCTTACTTGATGGAATTCGAACTCTCCCATATAGATATTGGCGAATTGGACTATATAAATGTCTGGTAGCATCCGAAATAGCTCTTGAGGAAGCAGAAGAAAGGGCTATGAAAGTTAGACTTCGTGTCAAGGAATAGATACTTTATAACAAATATTTTTTCTAGGTAAAAAATTATCAAAGAATATAATTTTATTAATTAAAGTTTTTCTATCGTTATAGTAGAAACAATACAAAAATGGTTGATCATAAGGATATAGAACTTGCGCAAGTCAAAGTCATAAAAACTGCATTGTGAAAGGACAAAAAATATGATAATCTTGCAAAAAACTATGGAGACTATCTAAAAAAAATGCGAGCTAAAAAGAATCTGAATGACTATATTAAGACAGTCACAGTTAAGATGTTTCCTAATGAAGAGACATATACTATAAGACTAGAAAATTATCGAAATAGATATGCAGATGAAGATTTAAATGTTAGTCTTGAGGAACTATATACACTCTACTACCTTATAGCCAAGAAGGAAAATCATGAAAGGTCAGATGATGAAATAGAACAGATACTCAAAGCAATAGCAATCTAATTATCTGTGGCATAAGTTCAGAAGATTTTCACTGGACCCTCATATACATGAGACTCAAATCATCCACTATTTTTCTAATGCTATTCTTGAGATCACAATTGAGTGATCTATTTTTTAGCATAGGTAGAAAAATGTTAATATAAAATAAAAATCTATGAAATATATATTCTCTTTTCTTCACGATTGCAATCAAAGATCTAGCAATACTCTCATACTAATTAATTTGTGAATGAACAGATTGCCAAATCCAAAATTAGCTTAATAGAATCTGCAAATTAGTTTTGTTAGTCATGAGAAATAAACTATATAAAAAAGCTAAGTATAAGTAATTTCGTTATTAAAAACTTATCTAGTAACTCATCATTATTATATCTCTTACTAATCTTTAAAATCTCGCCTTGAATATTTTAAAAGAAACAAAACATAACATAGTACCTAGGGGTTAGTAAAATTACGGGGGGGTCAACTTATTATAAAATATATCTACTAAAAATGTTTCACAATTATTTGTATAACCATCATATAAATATATAATAAAAAATTTACGATCCTATACTAAAGAACTTTTGGTTATATTAGTTAACTACTGATTCGAGACATGTTATTGTCGCATACTATTTCTGTAGCCTGGCAGATTTATATAAAAATTAGGTACAGTTTGGTGTTCACAGAAACTAAATATTATTTTCTTAAACAATTGAGATTGTCGAATGTTAAATTCCGACTTTATTAACCTTCTTTTTAGCGAACTATCTTATCTTACGTATTATATATATTATTAGAATACAAGTCACTCTTGTTATAGTGAAGTAATCGGAACTATTAATAAAAATTTTTTAAAAATTCACTATATCGAGGGTTTATTAGTAAATTCACTATATCGAGAGGATTTTATATAGGTTGGTTTTGAGCCTAACTTCACTATAACGAGAGTGACTTGTACTTTAGAAGGTAACATCTATAATAACACATTTCGTATTTAGCTAAAATATGTAAGAATTCTTTAAAACTTTTATGTATCAATTTTTTAGGCTACAAAAATATTTTAGAAAAAGCAAATTATAAGGGTAGCGAATTGTATTTTTTTTTTTAAAAAAAAAATTTTAAGAGTTTGATAACTTCGATGCTAAATTTAAGTCGAGTTTGATTACTTGATTTATTTTTATAACGTGAGCCTTGATAAATTCTTTATATAAGTTAGATCTACGTCTTTTGTTCACTATTAGAATATTTATATATTATATGATTCTTGAAATTTTTAAATAAATTTGAATTGAATTCGTCTATATAAATAAATAATATCAAATAAAGTCTAAAAAAAATTCGGTATGAAAATTAGCATTAAAGTCATTCTATTTATGACAAATTTATTTATTATTTTTGCTTTTTTGCAATCATTTACTAGATTTCTAATTGCCTGACTATATATTCCTACTTCGTAAAATTCTCTATATTTGATATATTTGAAAACTAATAAATCGCCTTTAACTATGTTTATGCATATTCCAAGATTATATTAACTGAGAGAATTGTTACTGCCTTCAATGAATTTATATACCACTTTATCATATACTTTGCTATAGCAGTCTCCGATTAGCAACTTCAAATACCACACAAATGCGATGAGTCATGATCTGCTCACAAAAATCATTTAAATTCCTTTTTTTTTTTTTTTTTTTGTTTTGACTATGTCTTCGTCATAGCAACCTTTGTCATAGTAAGCTTCAAAATTACATTGCCAAATAACTATTTTCAGCAGATTCAAATCAAATAGGATTCAAAAATATTTTGTAATTATTTCGCCTAAATATAAATTAAATAAAATTTATTTCATTATATATAATTATACTCTAATAATATATGCAGGATCAATTTTACATACTAATAATGAATAACTTTGGTTTCAAACAAAAGGTTGACCTTTCTTTATTGTTTCTTCATTAAATTCTGAACCGTTTTGTAAATGATTAAACAGTAGATCTACAAAGACTAATTTTTTTTTTCCTTTTATATCAACCGATTCATTTTGAAATGCCTGAACAAGAATCTTGAAGTCAGATAATGTGAATGCCTTCTCAAATGTACTTTTAGCTCCATTGCCTTGAGCCCAAATCCTAAGTTGACCAAGCGCCAAATGAAGATCTTCTAGTAGCATTCCTTTCTTAAATGTTACAGCTTTTATTTTGGGAGTTTTATCTTTTTTTACATTATTTTTTAAATCCATATTCATTGCCTTGACATTTTCTCGCAAACTAGATGAACTTTTTTCTGGAATGTATCCTTTAAATTATCACCAGGATCGTTGTCGGCTTCGCATGTAAATCTTGATCAAACGCATTAACAAATAATCTTCTGTTTCTTTTGATAATTCTATATGATTACATGTGAATTCTAAAAGTAATTCTTGTTTTTTATATGCTATTCGCAAAAGGCCATTAAACTGCTTCTTTAAAGGTTGATTGCTTACAAGATTCTTATCAATATAAGTTAGGATATTTGGCCCATATTCGATATGTTTTTCAAAGAGTTGAAGGATAAGTGACTCTAAATAATACATGAATTGAATGAACTCAGCCCCTGGAATAACTGTTGTTGTCTTTGAACGAGTTTCATTTATATATTCCACCTGTTCAGAACTAAGAACATTCAGATATGACTTGATCTTTGCAAATTCATCATGTGCTAATGTTAATTTATTACTTTTTGTTAGTTTATAGATAGTTCATCCGATAATATATTGAAATTTCGATGCTTCGGCTGCTTCCAAGTCAATAATTTTTTTTGGTATAGTTCACGATTCTGCATAATTTGAAAAGAGCTGATCATGATGTACATTGTGTGTTTGTCTAAATGTGTTTCTTATAGTCTTTTCGAGTAAAATATAAGCTACTAATCACTGGGTTTCTACATTAATATTGTTTGGGACTAACAATTGAAAGTCTTTAAACCAATCACCAGCATATTTGTAATTATTTAATCGACTTTTCAGATTTGTTGACCATGTTATAAGCTATTGGATATTTTTTTTTAATGGAACAGAATCCAATGCCATCTGATGTATATTTTTTGACCAAGTCATTAAAAGATCTTCCACATCAACCTGATATAACAAATATTCAATTAGTCGTGCTCTTTCAAATTGCAAGTCATTAATAGTCATATTTTCTGTTTTAATATGTTCATTATTAGAAGTTAATGGCAGTTGAATTCGTCCCATTATCAAATCGTCATTAAGAATCTCTTGAAATATTTGACGGCTAAAATCAGAAAGCGTTTCAATCTGAACTTTATAATGATCGTATGTTTTTACATTTTGCACTTTGATCGTAGACTTTTCCAGTAATCACTAAAAAAAAAAAGATAAATGAATCAATCAAATAAATAAATCATTAATAAATTAGTTAACAAAATGGGTGTCACCAAAGAAAAAACTGTCGTAGGAGTTTCAATTATATTTTGTATACAGTTAGCTATCTATAGGAAAATTTATCAAAATAATAAATTTTCCGTAGACAGCTAACTGTACACAAAATATAATTGAAACTCCTACGACAGGTTTTCCCTTGGCAGCACTCAAATTACCTTCATTTCAAATCAGCAAGCACGCAACCTGAATTGTCAGCTGAACTATAATTCAGGCTTTTTATTTCAGATGTCATTTGCATTGTAATTGTTAATTTGTTTATTGCATAACCATAGGATTAAAGCGTTTGTATAGAAGAGTCACTGCCCATTTCTCTAATTGTTCCAAATAAGCCCTCAAGCATATCCTGAGAGACTCTTCTTAGTTGAATTACAGCACCTGAGTAATTATTAAGAACATACTCTACGATTCCAAGAAATCCATTAATAGATAAAATTAAATCGAATTGGCATTGTGCGGAAAACTATTGACTTGAGTTTTTTTTTTGTTTATCGCCTTGAATAAACCATTGTTTTATTTCTTTCAAAGTGTTCAAACGTGGATCATTAAATGAAGAAATACTTATTCGGCTATGTGTAAGGTCTCGAAACATACATGCATAGTGAATAAATAACTAATGAAAATGCAGCGTATTAAATTTTTTAAATCAATTAAAAAATTGGGTCATTTTGAACCAAAGTATAAATATTTATTGAATTAAAAAAAAAAATTCTGGTTTAAATAAAAATTTTGATTACATACTTGAGTGCCTTGGGAAATGCAGCTTAACTCTAATATGTTTGCCATTGCTTTTTTAACATCGAATAATAATATATGCTCTGCAAGGTCTACTCTTATTTTGCTCCAAGAAGTAAGCTATATATGTCGCTTAGTCAATTTAGTAGCCTTTGCCGTCATATGTTTCGTTGTATGATGATATACTCCTTGAAAGTGTCACCAGCTAATTTCCCATCTATTAAACATTATTTCTCTTACACTTTTGCCTCCATTACTACCAGTGTGACTTTTAGAAACATTATTCCTTAACTTCTTGAAAACATATGTTGAATCATTTAAAAAAAACTATGGTTTTCCGGTTACAGGATTAATGGCAAGATGCGATGCCCAATGCTCACTTTCATCATATGCAGGACGAATATTGTGAAGTAGCGATTTCTATATATAAAATTCAACTTTTTCAGTAGTTTCAATCATAACTTCAACGTTTAAATAATTGTCTGCTAAGTTAGTAAGTACTTTACCAGAATACCACTCATTGTCATTTGTATTTTTAACTTCACATCAATCATTGATTTTCCAAGTAGTTTTTGCTGGCATTAGAGGTCGAAGGGCTAAGTGTAAAACATTATAAGTTTGTGTACCACCTGAAGGCTGAACTAAAAATTTTGTATGTTCTGAGTTAAAAGAAATTATCCTAGCTGGCTGATAACTTTTTTCTCCTGATTTGTTTGACAATTGAACTTCTACTTTGTCATTTACTTTCCAAATTGTCGCAAACCAATTAAAGCTTTTAATATGTCTATGATTTTCACCTGCACTGTTACATACAAAGCCATATGTATGAATCGCAACACATTCAAGTTTGGCAGCCAAATGAAAAAGAATTGTATTAAGAGTATGAACGTTCATTGTCTCAATTCCAAAATAAGCTATTGGAAAATTAAAGGAGTGGGATACTGAATGCCATACAATTTAATGCACTTAAGTAGCTAAAGCTCGTTCACGATCCTTCTCATCATTGTCTTCATTTTTAACATGATTACTCATATATTCAGAACCTTGAATATCTTGAAAACATTGTTCACAAAATGCTTCAAATTCAGCACTTTCATCGTCGAAGTCAACATATCCAACATATTTATTATCACGTTGACTCCATAAAAGTCCTATAATAAAAAAAAATTCATTATAAATTTTTTGAATTAAAAGGCTTTTTTTACGTTTATATTCTCACCTTTTTGAATTTTAAATGAATTATGCGAAAAAAAACCAATGCGTGCATAACCCCATATATTATTAGCCTCCATACTGACCATCATCTGCTTTACTACTTTGTCCTGCTAATCTGTACATTGGTCTGCTTCATTAATATAGCTTTTAAGCGTTGATAAAGATGGCATTTGAATAACCAATTTCATTGCTTTATATGCAGCAGAGCTTCTACTATAAATTGAAATTGCCTACCGAATAAACCTGCAATAACATAATTAGTTAGATCTTTTATTGTAAATTTTTTTTTTTTTTTTTACTTACATAGGATGATATCGTACTCCTTTTGGTTTTTCACTTTGTACACGGACTAGTTCTTTTAAAATCGTATTTGATATATTTTCATATTTTTTGCTCAATACTTCATCAACAACTTCATGAACAATGTCAGTTAATGGTTCTGATGCGTGTTCTTCTTCTGTTTCAAATTTTAACTTTAGACGATCACAAAGATCATCAATTAACTCTTTTTGTGACCGAATCATCTAAGATAAAAAAATAAAAATTATTTCAGGTAAATAATATTTATTTAATAAATATAGTTTATTAAATTAAAATTAATTATATTTCAAAAAAAAAAACTCTTTCCTGCACCCCTGAATTTTATAAGAAAAATAAAAAACAACAAAATCCTGACTAAAGATATTAGATATGACTACTAACTAATAACTATTATCTAACATAGTATAACTCCAGTAAACATACAACAAAGCAAACTTTAAGAGAACACATGACAAAGTCCTCGCTACACCAAAACTACCTACAAGCTTGTTGCTGACTAGTTCAGCAACAAAACAACACAACAAGAAGTTCTCTTACTCTACTATCCCTCCCAAGTCAACAGACGTAGTAGATACAACTAATATGTCCCAAAAACAGTTACAAAGTAGTAAGAAGAGAAAGAAAACCTCAGATATAATAGTTGATGAAACCCAAGATGAAATGCAAACTGAAGACCAAATACTAATACAACAAAGTGGGGATGCCTCCCTCCCTGAAAATTCCAATATAGTCATACCACCTGAAAGCTATAGCACAACAAATATAAATTGGGAACAGCCACAACTAACAACAACTGAAAAAGGAAAAACAACTTGTACAAATTTTCCCACGCCAAATACAGAGATATCTAAGTTGCCTATAGAGGATCAGTTAACCCAAACTACTGAAAAAGGAAGTAGATCTTCATGTAATGAACAAGATGACCATATGTCAGAAACTAGCTCAGTTAATACTATCGAAGATATCAAAAATCCTCGCCCTCTATATAGCCAAATTACCTCATGTGGCTTACACAGACAAGCAACAACATATAGTAGAACTGACTACGTGAATGTATAGATGCAACAATTTAGGGAAGGCCTATACGATATTAGGAAAAAACAACTCAATACATACGACACACAAATTTGGTCACTAGACAGAATCGTCAACTCTTTTACAACAGCAGATTCTATGAAAGAACTAATCAAGTACAAGCTAGCTATCTTGCCAACAAACATCAATATTCCACATACTATTCAAAAGAAATTTGAATACTGTGATATAGCTTTTTTCCGATCTTTTACATGAGTTGCAGCTGCTCATCCTGCACACCGATTAGAGTTTGAATCACTCATGCATAATGCACTAGAATCGTACAAGAGGCAACACAATATCTGTATCACAAATAAAAAGAACTGAGACCAAATTTTTATGAAACTATGAACAAAATTATCTCTAGATGCTCTATTAAATCTAGACCTTGCAAAGCTTAACTCACATGAAGGAACACGATATATCTTCTATCTAATCAATTTCGCAAAGATTCAAACAGAGCTAAAATTTGAAACAGTACTAGATATAATTAAAGCAGAGAAAGACCTTCTCCTTTTACCATTACTATCTATTCCGAATCTCATAGATAGTGAAATCTGTGAAGCTATTCCTTTTACACTTCTAAATAAAGACAAAAAACAAGCAGGCATAATTGCAAGAGTGCTAAGGCTTGCCTTCACTTTTACTCGTATTCCAGATTTATACTTTGATGATGACCGTCTACTACTCCCAAACTCACCATCTATGCTTACTGAATCACTGAGAGAACTTTTTCCAATTACTTCATTCACAGAACTGAAATCTCTCTCAAAGTATAAAGAAAAGTTACAGACAATCTATATTGTATATTGCCTTCTAGAAACATACTTTGACTTGCTAGCTCCTAAACAACAACTCCCCTGTACTCCACAGGAACTTACTTCATGTTTGAGAGAAATATTCCCTTTCTTACCAAGAAATGACGAAGATTTCAAAGAGCATGTACATCTTTTAAAGGAAAGTTACACTTTTACTAGATTACCAAATGACTATATCATACAAAGACGTCGTCTACCTAACGATCCTAACAAATTACCTTTGGAGAATAAATACATATTCCTAATAGAAGATAAAGCAACTACTTGTGCATTCATTAAGGAGATACCCTCGACATATCAAATACCTGCAGCATTCACTTCGAGTTATATGACAGTGAATCCTACAGATCTATCTGACCTCCCTGAAGAACATACAGAAGTTGACAAAGTCAACCTAACTATTCCTATTACTATATCTAGGCAACTCAGTATCGCAGTTAAAGATCTCAGAAAACATTATTACTTCAAAAAGATTCCTGAAAACTGGATCCAAATTGAAAATGTAAATAACATTTCTACTGAAGGCCTTCAGAGAATACCAAATACAATAGAGCAACTTGAAACAATTACCAAACAAATAAAAGAGCTCTCACACCTCAACTTCCCAATCAAAATACACGAAGAAGTACTTGAAGTAACAGAACTCCTATGTAAATATTTTACTTGTCAAACCTTCCCTCTATTCATCTTTGACTTACCAGATCTACCAGAGCCTAGCTGATAAATCTTTGACAACAACAATACACAACACACTCAATTCAATATAACAATGGAAGTTAGTACTGAAAACAACAAAAATGATTGATGAAAAAACTCTTCAAAAAATCAACTTTGCAATACATAACATACAAGGATTAAACAATAGGCTTAAACTACATAACTGGCTCACTTATTGTGAAAAAAAATATTTCCATATTATTTCAATGACAGAGACTAAACTCAAAACAGATAGCTTAACAACACTATCTAATCCACTTTACAAAATCTTCTCATCTAATTTCATACCTAAAAATAATATACAACGAGAAGCAGCTCTAGGAACTACACTAGCAATACACTCATCAATCTGTCCATATATCAACAATACTGAAAACTTTCCTGGTATAGCAATATTCATTGACCTTTGGTTTTCTGGAAACAACAAAATAAGATTCATCTCGATTTATATTCTAACTAACTATTCAGAGCTAGCAACTAGCATACAAAGGATAATTAATTCTTGGATAACAGAAGCAAAAACAAGAAATTGGCAATGTATAATTATGGGAGATTTCAATGCCAACCACCTGCTCAAAAACAAATGCAAAATCTTATTCTCACATCTAGAAACTTTAAGCTTAAATAGTCTACTACAATTTCATAATATTATATCATCTACATGGAAAAGAGGACACCTATCAAGCCAAATTGATGACATATGGACTACTCCTAAACTCACATTGAATATAGAAATACCAGAGTTGATTAATCTATACAATATTACAGATAGTGATCATTGTATATTAGCGACTACATAGTACACAAATTTCACCTATAAACAAAAACGACAAAAAAAACGTAGACATAAATTCTATAACTATGATAAAATAACAAAAAAACAATGGGAAGAGTTCAGAAATTTAATCAGCAAAGAGATGCGAGAAAAATGTAGCAATAAAGCTATTACTAATTCAACAATACTCAACAAACTATAGGACAACTGGATTAGTATAGTAAAACAAGCAGCAAATAAGCACATTCCTTTCTCATATAGTACGAATAAACAATTCTATGCACTCTCACTGAAGGCTACTCTACTTCATCAATCACTAACTCATATCAAGAAAGCACAATGAGCATGGCAAACTGTGAACATCTCAACATCTACACAAGAGATTACAAAAAAAATTAACAAACACATAACAAGGGTGAACAAGCTAACAAACCAAAATATATTACTTGTGACAGATACTGACTTAGCAACTCCTAATTCACCTATCAAAACCATTTTGCATGAAAAAAAAGATGAACTCTGGAAGGCAAGAAATCTAGAGCTAAATCTTGAACAGACAGAAAGAATAAAATTCTTTGTAAATAAAAGATATGATGATTTCTAGAACAACACATCAAAAATGCTAGACAGTATCCTAAAATGGAAAAGACAAAAAGTAGATTTTCAAAAGATTATCACAGCAGACAAAATAATCACAGACCCAAAAGAAATAAAAGAACACGCTAGTAAGCATTTCGATAATTGGACCAAATATAACCCACCAAACAATAGTCTCTGGTATACCTGGGAAAAATACTATGAACCAATAGAAAATATACTACTCCCTATCTACAATAACCTCACAGCAGCAATCACAATAGATGAATTACAAGATATTATAAAGATATCGCCACATAACAAAGCCCCTGGACCTTCCCAAGTATCTAATGAAATGCTTCACCAACTTCCAGAGATTGCATTATCCATACTCTTAGATATCATGAATGCTTGTCTAGAACTAGAGTATATACCCAAAAATTGGCTTAACTCAAACATTTGGCCAGTTCCTAAAAAACAACATTATAATAATGACTTAAACTATACATGGCCTATAACACTCATTGAGCATACACGAAAAATTTTTACCAAAATTCTTACAGTTCGACTTACCACTAAACTTGCAAAACATGAAATTCTTTCACCTTGTAATTCAGCAGCTTTACCATACCAGTCAACACAAAATAATATCAATATACTGAATCATATATTCGAAGATACAACTGAAAATAACAAAGAACTATGGATAGTTCTACAAGATATGTCGAAGGCCTTCGATACAATCCATATTCCAACTCTGTCAAGAGCAATGAGACGAATAAGGCTCACAGAAAAGTTTATCTCACTCATAAGTTTTCTCTTCACAAATCGAAGGAATCAAGTTATTACAGATTTCGGATTCTCAAACTCATATAATGTTCGAGATAAAATTGACTAGGGAGAAACTATTTCACCCATCCTATGGAGAATCTACTACGATCCTCTAATAACGAGAATTGATACAGAATATAGTAGATATAAATTAAAATCAAAATTCCCAAATGAAATACGAGATATCAATATCTCAGTGATGGCATATATGAATAATTCGGTATGGATCGCACACAACAAAAAAGACCTACTAGATATTCTAGATACTGCAAACTCATTCTATACTCTACACAATATTCAGGTCAATTCTCTAAAGTCAGTCTTATATACAAACTCAAAATATAGAGACTCTGATATAATTTTTCATGATAAGCTTATCCCACAAAGCTAAGCAGGTGCGGTATTCAAATACTTGGAAGCCTGGTTCACAGATAATCCTATATATAAACCAGCATAAGAATTAATCCTACAAGAAGCAATGCAATACATCCAGAAGCTAAAATAGGCAAAAGTTATGGAAAAACAAGCTATATATTTGATTAACAGTATGCTAATTCCTCGACTACTTTACTGACTTAATTCTTGCTACCTAACAGACAAACAAATTGCTATCTTAACTAAATTATATACTGAAGTAGTTAGAAACAAAGCATCAATCACACGCTCTATACCAAACTCATTCCTGACACATCCCAATATATATGCACTCAAATCGATAGAACAGCAACAACGACTACAATTATGTACTAATCTAAATAGAGAGACAAACTCTATTAACTTCTACAAATCAATACTAAAGATTAGATTACAACAATTACAAGATGTAGCTGCAACTAATTTATCGATACTCACATACCTACCTGTTTTTCCAGTGAAACAACATCGATCACATACTACACAGGCAATATACGCATTACACTTTTTCTACCTACAGCTAATAAGACCAGCAAACCCTTGGCCAATTCCACAAAATACACCAGGGACTTCAATAAATACAATACTAGCAACACAACAAAATACACATTATATAAAAACCAATTTGACAAAACACAGTATCCTTGATATTGAGCAACTCTTAAATTACAATAATACAGATATACTGAGCTGGAAGCAAATGCATAACAACCTTAACAAAATACCTAGAGGATGAGAACCTAGATGGTTTACTAAAATTACAGATATTATTGCCTCAGCTATGAACCCTTCTCTAGTATTTGTGACTCCAAATCCATATACATTAAAGAAATGGTATCTACAAAACAAAAAATGGATAATCACACCTGAACTTAAATGCAGAAAAATAACTAGCTATAATAACATAAGTGCAACAATAGTACATTATACAATACAAGCAAGTGGAAAGCTAGTCTTATGCAAAGGATGCTTCTTTAAAGACTATACATTAGAAAAAAGAAAATGCTCATGAATTATTACCAGAAAATACTTATATTCGATTCAAGTAGATAGCAGTCTAGTTATATATGCTAAATTGAAAGATCTAGCAAGTGCATTTATACAACAAGAAAGAATAATATACACAGATAATCTATCTTCAAAAACTGAATCTAAGAACATAGCAATAGTTGACAAGCTAATGTCAGCTTTTCCTGACATCGACCCAAGATTCTGGACTAAACTTAAAGAATTCAACCAAGAGAAAACTGATGCAATAATATATCTTACAGTCCCAATGCAACATAGCATAGATCAGTTATATCTATTAGCTATAATAACAATAGATACACACCCAGTCGCTTGGCACCTTACAAACAAGACATGGCCTTCACAAATACACGCAGCTCTCACAATACTTATATACATCCTCATAACATTCAACAAATTAAATAATCTCAAACTTAGCACAAATTCACTTTCAGTTCTAAACATACTTAAACTTATAGAATTTTATAGATACGAACTACCAAGAATACTCAAACTCAATTACAACACACATTTAGTCATACTAAATACTCTTGTAAATGGAATACAAGTACAGTTTAACTGGAATAGAGAGCTAAATAATACCAAACCACTAAACTATTACTTCTGAGCAGACTACTACTTACAAAATCACGCTCAAAACATATTCACGCTTAACCTTAGTGGACATAATACTATAATGAATGCTAGGAATCAATATAAATAAATAATACTGGCAAACAATGGTATCCGTTGGTATAACCAAAATCGAATCATACAATAGGAAACAATAACAACAATAAACTAGAAACTCACACTACAATACCTTCTAATTGGAGACCTATCTACAACACTGTATACTAATCCTAGAAACTTGAAGATCAAAAACTTCAAAATAAAAGCTATGGCAAATGAGCTTCCTAACCATCTTATACTGTATTATTGAAACCTAAACAAACACAATCATATCTGTTCTCACTGTGGAATTGGACCTGAATCTACACCACATCTGCTGACCTGCAAATACAATTCTCATAATCTAGAGCAAATTATATCAAAATATTAAAAAACTTAGTAGATACCCATGAAATTATACTGAACAATCAGTATAATTTTATACAAAAATACATATATATACATATAACAAAAAGTCTTCCACTAGGCATTATTACTCAAGAAACACTTATACCAACAAATAACACAGCCCTGCAACTTAAGTGGACTCCAAAACTACATCATGATATTATAATAGGGATCCATGATGATATCTAGATACCAAGTCGTATATATATACACTCAGACTTACTAGAAATTGATATCTTAGAGCCAACACCAACAAGTAAAAATACAAATCAATGCCAAGCAGATTTGCTACGATGGATCAATAATCATATCGAAAAAAATACAACTCCTCTATTTATAATTAACAAAGACTAGAGGTCTTCTGGCCATACTAGCAAAGTATAGGCTGAGGGTAAACTAGCCCTAACCCCTACCTCTCATAGAATAGTTAATAAACACATTTATATGTAAATTTTTTAATTATTAATAAAGAGCTAGAGGAAAGACCTCACTTTAAAAAAAAAAAAAAAAAAAAAAAAAAATGTAAAACAAAAATATATTAAATATATTTGAATAATAGTTGAATCAAAACAATAATAGTTTTAATATTTCAAATCTGAATTAGCATAGAGATAAAGGTTATTCTGCAAACAAAAGATACTTACTAGTAACTAAAAATCATAATAGCAAGAATATTAGTTTAAATTATTAAGATGATATGTTTGCATCAAGTTTAAAAAAGAAAAATATGTATCAGTATATCATATGTAAGTTATAGTATTATGATTCTCAAAATTGTTCTAAGAAAATAATATATTAATTAACAAAAGATAGAGCAGTAAGAGAAGCTTTTAAGTTTTTATTTACAATTTGAAATTTAATATATCTTTGCAATTATACGTAGAAACTTCGAACTCTCTCCATCGATCACTCTGATCAAATTTGAAGCAGAAAGAAAAAACAAGAAAACTTAAAATTTCTACTAAGAACAAACACAAAAGCTACTAATTAAAAGAGAAGAGCAGAGAAAGATACAGATATCTGTGCAAAAAATAAAGAAAAAAGTCAAGGAAACCCAAGAGTATAGAAGAAGTTTCAACTCAAAAACAGATAACAGAAAATTTTTTTTTAGAAAATTTAGAGAATCAAACAAACCCTAAATTGTAGATCACTTGACATAGTACAAACATGTGCAATTAAGGTAAACAAAAACATGTCATAGAAAAAATATGTGTCATATACTTTATAGTAGAGATATTACACGCAAGACCAAAACCAGACAGTTTACTGACAACTAGGAAAACTCACAGGGAGTTTTGTAAAAAAATTGAGATCACTTTAGATAATAGAAAATATAGAGAATAAAGTATGTAGAACAGAGAAAAAGCAAAAAGATTAGCAGGAATAGTAACCAAGGAGTATGGCAAAGAAATAATTACTGAGGGAAGCA
>CAJVPM010000516.1:0-16558 GCA_910592325.1 Scutellospora calospora
ATGAAAGTTCTGAAATTTAATCTTTTTGTTAGGTATTATTTTAAGAGCAGCAGAAATAATACTTGTTTGAATTTTGTACCAGTGTGATTCAAGAGAGTTGCTAGTATTTGTATCAAGTGGGGTATTATTTTGGGTAAGATTGTAGTTAACTTGGTTTGTAATTTATTAAGTTTGTTTTGAACTTGTATAAAAAGTTGTTATAGAATAGTTTCTTGGATTATATATAGAAGTAGATTTGAAATAAAAGTTTGAGTAAAGTTGTTATAGGTTAGAAATATTGCAGAGATTGTTTGTTCTAAAAAATTTGTAATATTTAGAGATTTGATCAATTGATTAATTTAGTATTTAAGAGCAGTAAGAAGATTAGTTTTGTGTATATTGTATTGGAGAAGATAAAATATATTTTCTTTTTGATTACAATAAGAGTAGTTTGATATAAGATATAGATATAGTTATCTGATATTTAAGTTATTCATTGTTAGAAGGTTGTTGAGTAGGATTTTGAGACGAAATAAATAGAAATTAGTATTTGATAATAGTAAGTTAAGGATTGAGAAATTTAGTTTTAAGTTAGTAGATGATAAGTTGTGATAAGTTTTAAGTTAAGTTATATTATTAAGTATTTGAATAAAAATTAAAAATTTGTTAAATTAGCAGAGTTTTATAGAAATAAGATTATTATGCCAAGAAAAGAATAAGGGTGAAGTAAAGTATTGTAAGTTAATTTTGAGTAGTAGTTTGTTTGTTCCTTTTTTTGCAAGTTTGTCTGCTATATTATAGAAGATATTTTTAGAATAAGATTTAATTTTGTAGAAAGTATAAGAGATATTTTTAGACTTGATTAGTGAGTTTATGATATAAATTATATTCTAGTTGAGTTGTTTTATTTGAGTAAAGTTTTTATAAAAAAGGTTTTTAAGAGTTTGTAAAGCTAATAGATTGTCTATATGTATGTGGATATTAGAGGATATTAGAAGAATAAGTAAAATTGATATTATTGCTTCTATTTCTGCTTTTGTTGAGTTAGGAGTATATGCTAAAGCAGTATTAAATTTTATTTGAGTATCATTAGAGAGGATCTAGTCAAAACCAAATTTGATAGAAGGTGTTAAGCAATCTAAATATTAATAAAAATATAATAATTTTATTTGATATACTAGAATTAGTGATAAAAAACTTATTCATAGATTTATAATAATTTTATTAACTAAACTTAACTATATTAAAATTTTTGTATTACTAAATATAATTTCTCTATACAAAATAAATAACAGACTTCAGTTCTATATAAATCTTGCTAAAATTAATTTCTATCTTTCAGAAAAATACTAACAAATATTAAACTATACAAAGTTTATAAAAAATTTTAATCTCTATCTATAAGATTTACTATATATTCTTTAATTAATATATTTAATCAAAAAAGAAAATACTTCATAATTATACATAATAAAAAATTTAACATAATTCTTCTATTCAATATTCTAAAAATCTAATTTTTAAAAAAATTTAATTTTTTTTAAAAAACTTATTAGAATATTTTAAAAACTAGTTTAAAAAATTCTTTTTAATATTCTCTAAATCTATTCTAATTTAACTTCCTAATTAACTTATAAATAAAGCTAAAAATAAAGTTTGCAAACTTAAAAAGTAGAAACTAATACTAAATACAAAGATTTTTACTTTATTAATATTTTAACTTATAAAATTTAATATAATCTAAAATCAAAACGATATATTTTATATATTATTTTAGAATTAATATCTTTATTAAATTAAAGTTATAGTTATAATAATATTATTACTATAAAAGATTTACTAAAAATAGCTAAAATGATTATAATAGTATAGTTATAGTGAATAGCTTTACTTTATTTAAATTTTGTATTATTTAAAAGATAGTATTAGTTAATTATAATTTTGTATTAAAAGCTAACTAGTATTATATATATATATATTTATAAAAAATTAGTATAGAAAAAAAAAAATAAATTAAGTAATTTTAGTTAAAATATTAAGAATATTTTTAATTTTCTTATTAGTAGAATTTGTATTAAATATTAAAATTTCGAAGAGTTAATTATAGTTATACTAAATATAATAAAGTTAATATAATTTTTATTATAGAAATAAAAGATTTTTTTAATTCAGCAGTCATGCCATGACTTTATTTAGATTTGTTTTCTAATTAAAAACAGTATTAATTAGCTATATACTAGCTAATATCTAATTTTTTAAGCTTTGACTCACTCAGTTATTCTGAGGATATCTATGTATAATCTGCTATAGTGACCTTTGTTCTATACTAATATAACTTATAAAGTTTATAAATTACATACAGATAATAAGAAGGATACCACAGCCTATCATGACTAACTTAAAAACCAACTTGCTACTACTTCCTCTTTTACTTCTCTGGCTATACTATCTAATACTATTTTAAGACTAATATTATAGTTTTCTGTATTCTCATCTACTTTACTACTTGCTTTTCTTGTTGTAGCTTCCTTTTTGAATTGTAATTTTTTTTTTCTACTTGCATGAATTTTTCTTTTCTAGAGATATTTTCTTTTTTCTTCTACACTTCTGTGTTTTTGCACTATTTTTTCCAGATTTCTTTATATACTAATTCTATCTAAATATGCTAGAAAAGGCTCTAAAATCATGTTGTCATTCTTTCTGAGTCTAGTAGAGTCTAAATTTTTTTTACATCTTCTTTGCTTAGAATTTCTCTTAACTATTTCTTCCTTTTTTCTGATTTCTTTTTATATTTTTATCAAAAGACTTTTTGCAAGTCTCTTAAGTTCTAGTCTTCCTCTTTCCTTATGTCTTTCTGTAATTATTTTCATACTTCTTTTTTAATTTTTTCTAGTACTTAGTATGCTTTTTTATATGTAATTAGATGATCTATTGTTTTATTTTCTCTACTATACCTTTTGCATAGACTATCTTTTACAGGTGTAGTTTTTAGCTGTTTAGAACTCTAATTGTTAGAAGGAGGTTTTTGATATATTTGATCTTAAAAAGATGTAGATAGTTTACTTCAGAATTTTGAAACTGTTTGTGCATCCTTCTAGTATTCCTTTAAAAGCTTTTTAGTTTTGTTTTTAGATTCTTAATTAGTGTCTATTATCATTCTTTTTCCTTAGCTATATCTATTCTGCTTTAGCTGATATTTGGACTACTCTTTTAACAAATACTCTTAGCAGAGTTTCAAGGTTTAGCTCTTTCTATTCTGGTATATACTTTATACTACTATTGCTAATATTGTTTAATCCTATAGCTTGAGCTATTTGCGATCTCTCTTTTGCTCAAGTATCTACTAAGTCATTATAAGTATCATCTGAATAGCTTTTGATTTTTGTAAGTCTTAGTTGTAATGCTTTACTTTTGCAGGCTTTTTGAATTGCATGCAGAATATTGCTGTTCTTAAACTTTAGCTATTCTCATACCTTTTCTTTTTCAAACATTTCTCGATTGCAAAGATTGCACAAGCACTATCTGTTCTTATTTCTACTATATATTCATTTGGCACTAACAGGATCACTATTAAACAAGCTATTAGCTCTACTCGAGTAGATGAGAACTAGTTTTTAATTCTACCTTTGCTTCTAAAAACTATATTATTTGTGCTATTTATTTATACTATACTATATCCTATTATTAACTTATTTCTAATATCCTTTCTACTGAGTGAGCTATCTATATAAAACATAATTTCTTTTTCTTCTTTGTTTGCTTCTAATCTATCTTTTAATTCTCTTCTTGTTTCTGTATTCTGTATGATTTGGTTAATTAACTCTGCTTTCTAGCTTCTTTCTATTTCAATACATTCTAGATTCTTGAACTTTTTGAATTTCTCTACTTTGCTCTTCCTAGTATCTTTTTTTATTTTTCCTAGGTACTCTTTGTTGAATGTTATCTGTAGTATATTATCTTTTTCTGTATAAAGTTTGAGATATTGTATACTTCTCTTAAAGAAATTCTTTGTTTTAGATCTATTCTTTTTAGTTTGAAACTGTTATCATATGCTCTTAATTAGCTGCCTTTCTGGAAAATGCTCTCACTATCTTTTTTCTAGACTTCAACTTCAACTAGCTTTTTTTCTTTTCTAATAATGCATCCAAACTCACTTTCTTTGTTTTCCTTTTCTTTTATAAGGATCTATTCTTTTTTCCTCTTATCTCATAAGATTTTTTTTTCTGTTTTTTTGTATCTAGAAGCCTTTTTTCTTTTTATATTCTTCTTTATCTCTTTATAGAAATAAAAGATAATTGTAGTAAAACTTAAGACTTTAATAAAATAAATAGTTTTAGTATTTTTTCAAAAAGCTTTGATAATATAATTTATTAGTTTAAAGTTTGCAAAAATAGATAAAGTTTTTCTTATCAAATTCTATCTCATAATTATTAAGTAAAAGTAAGCAAAATAAAAAGTTTTAGAGTTAATTATAATAGAAGTAAGCATATTAAGTAATTAATAAAAATTTATAAGCTTATAAATATAAGCTTTAATGCTAAGTACTTAGTAGTCAAATCAAATTCTAAATTATTAGATCAAATATTAAGTAATAGCTCTAATTCTAAGATTTAGAAAAAATCTAAATTTAGATTTATATTAATATTATGAATATTTTAAAAATAAAATAGTTAAATTTTTTTTAAGGCTGCTTTCTTAGCTAATTAGATTTTATTAATTTATTATTATGAAATTACTATAGTAGTAATCTTTTAGAATTTTATAGTTATATGATGAATATATAACAAGCTACATATACAACTTTAGTTATTATCTAATTTAAGTAGTTCTCTATATAGATAATAGACTATTTGTTAGTTCTATACTATGCTGCTATATCTGCAACTTGTCTGTGAGTTATCTATTTAAACACTCTAATTATTAACTCTTTTTCTTATCTCAAACTAATATCACAACTATATCTGATTACTTAAGCTAGCTAACTTGCTGATAGATCTGTTTACTATATAATTTAGATCTTTTTAGAATATATATTATTTAATATATTATTAATATACAGAGCTTTAGTTAACTTCAGAAGCAATTTTTATTAAAATAGTTATATGCTCATTTTATAGATTTATCTGAATTAGATTTTTGTTATATTCATATAACTTAGTTTCTACTATAGCTCTTTACTAGTTTTGTATATTCTATCTCTTAGACTATTTTATAAAGTAGATTCTTCTAATCTAGTTAGCTAACAAGTTAAGTTGATATTGCTTTACTCATATCTAATTTGATCTATATCTTTTTTGGTAATAGTTTCTTTTTCAAATTAAGTATTTAGCTAGTATGACTATTAAAAGCTATACTACTTCATTAATTCAAGATTTTTATTATACAGGTTTTCTGCTTATAGATTCTATTAAGATTTATTTATACAATATTATATCATATTTTCAATATCTGAATAATATTAATGCAATATGATTTACAAAGTTACAATTCTGGAAACAAACAAAGTTTACTATAAGTTAGATACAAAGTTCTGAATAATTATTCAAATTTGTTGACAGTAGAATTTGAACCCTAGACCTCTTGTATAATAGTCTGGTAACCTAACTACTATACTAAGATTACTAGACAAAATAGCTAAATTAAAAATAGAATTAATAATAATAAATATATATATTTTTAAAAATTAAAAATAGTAAAACTTTAATTTTAGATTTTTAGTAAGATTTATAATTAAATTACAAATCTTATATATAAGACAAATTTTGTATTAGGTCTAGTGACTTAGTATAGTAGTTAGGTTATTGGACCACTATGCAATAGGTCTGGAGTTCAAATCCCATTATTGATAAATTTGAATAATTTCTCAGACCTTATGATATGTTACAGTAAACCTTGTCTGTTTCTGGAGGTATACTTCTATAAATTAAATTGTATAAATTAATTAAAACTTGGAAGTATAACATAATGTTATATAAAATCTTGATAGAATATATAAGCAGAGAATCATATAGTACAAATCCCAAGTTAGTGAAGTAGTATAGCCTTCTGACAAGACTATATTAGCTAAAGTCTGATTAGAGAAGAAAACTCGGTCTAATAAAGGTAGAAGGTTTCAAGATCTCTAAGTAAGGAGTAACTGAAACTAGCTAAACACTGAAAAAAGACTAGGTTAACTGACTAGTGGAAGACTATAGTGGAACCTAGAGTTGTATATACATCTACAAAGGTCTAAGCTAGATAAATTCGTAAAATAGGTACAGACTACTCTAGTAGATTTGCTTTAAGATTAACTAGCTTTGCAATACTAGCAATGCATCTGATATAATATATCCTAAGAGGATCTAAACTATTCTGAATAAATAGATTTGTAATAAGCTAGTTAGCTTAAGCAATTAAGTGTTGCAATAATGTTAGGTTGGATCTAAATGAGTTAATGAATAGAGTATTTAAATAGGTAACTCATAGGTAGGTTACAGGTATAGTAGCATAGTATAGAACTAATCGAGTAGTCTAACACTTGTGTAGCAGACTACTTTAAATAGACAATGACTAAAGTTGTACATGTGACTTGTTGTACACTTTTTATATAATTACAAACAGTAGGGATTATTAATATATAATCCCGTTGACAACTCTAATAAAATTTCTTCAGTAATGTAAGCCACCTTAACAACAAAAAAAAAACAAATTTTGTACTAAATTAATAAAACAAGTATAATTCATATAACAATTATAATTTTATATTAATTTAACAAATATTTATATAACAGAAAATTAAAAGTTTTTTTTAAAATAAAAAAAAAACTTATAAACATTTTTAAAAACTATTTTAGCTTTTAGAAAACTTAATTTTTATGCTAAAAAAATTATTTAGAGCTTATTACAAAATAAAAATTGAATTTACATAATATTATATAAAAATTCAAAAAAAATTTTGCAATAAATAAAAAATTATATAATTTTGAGACAAACACAATTAAGGAAAAAATATATATTTATAATTTTGACTTTGTTAAATTACATCTATAGTATATTCATTTAGTTATATAAACAACTAATTATAGGATTTATTTAACCAAAAGAAGGTTTTATCACTTAAGTTTTATATATACAAATCTTACTAAACTTAACTCTAACACTAATTTCTAAACTTTAAATTACTTTTTAAAAAAGGTTATAATAAAAATTCTTATATCTCAGGAAAATTAATTAAGAACTAATTTTAAAATATAAATATTAATACCTCATAATTAACAAAACAATTTAATAATTTATAGCTATTAAAACTAGAATAGCTTGCTTTACAATTTTGTTTCTCATTGTACACTAGCTTGAATTTCTGAATAATATAGAAAAGCCATAATTTTTGATAATTTTAATGATTTACTGATTATACTCTTCAAGCAATTAGCTTTTAGTTTTAATTTACAAATCAAAATAAATCATTTCAGAGTCTGGGATATTGGGTTGGGGCATGGAAAATTCTTTGGGCATGCTTAGGAGGGCATGTCTTTCTGTACCCTAGGCATGCCTTTTCTAGATTTCATAAATGATTAACCTAACTTATGTCAAATAAACTAAGATAATTAGCCAATTAAATCAACGAAACTTTATATATAAGGTTTTTCAATATAAAAAAGTAGGAGCATGCTTAGAGATGAGCAAATCGAAGATTTTTTGAAAATACTACTGTCATGATTCCTTTATGATACATTTCCCAAGACTTAGATGATTACAATTTCTTTTATTTTTTTTTTATTTATTTTTGTTGTTTGTTTGTTAGCTACAATAGTAAGAACAGTATGCGAGATATATCTGATAAATATATCCATATAGAGTAGAAACTGGTTATTGTTAGTATTATTGTAGGTCTGTTGTTTAACAAATTGGATAACCAGTAGAGGACAGATTGTTTATGGGAGGGCTTTCTTGAGTAAATTGTTAAAAGACTGAGGTCTAAATTGTATATAACTATCAGAGGAAGAGAAAATAAACATTGCAGACTAGGTTGTAGGTAGAATTGATGCTATATTGTAATTACTTATTGTAGAAAGAAAAAAATATATTTAAAGGTGTCTTTTTCGCCTTAATAAAATTTCTTTAGACTTCGATGTCTTAAATATAAGAAAGATATTAGGAATCGAATTCTCAAGTGTTAAAATTGAATGTTTATTGAATAATTGATTTTCTTTTTATTATTTCTTTAAATTTTATTTGATAACTTTTTACCTCATAAATTATTCAATTCATATCAAATTATATTTTTTTATATAACTTAAAACCCCGTACCCTGATTAAATTAAATAGATCACTGATGCAATTATTACACTGATTATCTTTGTCATCATTACTTAAGTGTTATTGATATATTTTAAGTGATTAAACTCTGATTCAATATAAAGTCTGTCATATCACATGAACAAGCCACCAACCTGATATCTCTATAAGTAATCATGTTATTTAAAGACTTTATTTCTGAACATTTGATACATAAAATAATCTTTAGGTTAACTATTGGAGTTAAACTCAGCACAATTGTATAACGCTCTCCCAAAACAATAGTAATATTTGGTGCTGATTGTGTAGAAGTTTTGAATAAAGAATCTTTTATTACTATAAAAACTTATCTAGATAATCATAGCCCAATATCTGATGCATACTTTGGCTAACCAAATTGCTGCATTAATGCAACAAATGCAAGCAGCACCAGCAGTTCAGGTTAATGTTCTAGAAAATAACTGAGAGCTCAGTACTATACTGTATCTGGAATTTTATAGTAGAGACCAAGACCTGATATTGTTGTTAGAGGATGTAGAAAAAGCATTCGAGGTGAATCTCATCTGAGATGATAGAAAGATAGGTATTTATTCCTAAATTAAAAAGACCTGCAGCCACCTAGTGGGTTACAAGAAGAACTCAGAACCTATTGATAGATAGGTGGTATGATTCTAACATTCCTCAACAAAGTTTTACAGCTAACTTTGTTGCTAAGTTTTGAACTCTAGCCTTAGAAGCTAAGTAGTATGCACAACTAATCTAAAGTAAACAGTTGCTCGAAGAAAGCGTAGACGATTACCACATATTAATAGAGGAAATGCTCAGATGGGTAGAAGCTAGTAGGCATTAGTATCTAGACTCAGCAAAAGCCCAGATATTTATTAATAGGCTTCGTTCAGAACTTTTTATGATGGTATCCTCCTTAACCTCTAATACTTTAGAAGATACTTATATGAGTGCAAAAGCTTTCGAGAATGCTTATAAGCATAATTCTACTTATGCTACGTACTTTGCCCAACCTCTTAACTACCCTCCGTATGGGCTACTAGGCATAACCACAACTACTTCAATAACTAATCCAACTATGAACGAAATAGCTGAAGCTCTAAAAAGCTTAACGGATACAATAAATAAAATAATGGTCCAAATACAAGACCAAAAGAAACTATCCCAACCTTAGCCTATTGGTGCTAGCACTAATAACAACTCATAGGTGTATGTTACTCATGTGGACAACCCAGTCACATTAGTCATCAATATTCAAATCAGCAACTACTTGTTATTAACTAAGGACCCCAGGTACAAAACAATACTACTACCACAAACGCCAATAGAACTATCTCACAAGAAACCCTTCAAACCCTATTAGCCCTAATTAATAATAATATGCCAGTAAATAACCAAAATAATCAATTATCATATCTTGGTTTTAACGAAAGAGACAAAACTTTGTTTCTTCCAGCTGAAAGGAATAGACAACAAAAGCCTATTACCGAAACCGGGATACTTCAGAAAAAGAATGGTGTAACGAACTAAGATAACTCAACAAGCCTAATAGAAACTGAAGTAGTGTTAATACTGGATATTGATGATGAAATGGAAGATGATAAAGATAGGAATGATATTCAAGACCAAGATGTACAAATAGAAATTATCAAAAAGAATGAACCTAAAGAAAGCATTAAAAAGAATAACGAAAAAAGTAAAAAGCCTACTGTACCCCAGCACAAAAATATTGAAGAAGGAATGTCTCAGATTTCTTCTTTAGTAATTCCATACTCTATCATAGCAGATATGAGGGATAAAATAGCTAATATTACATTTAGACAACTCTTAAGAGTTGTACTAACTATGCGCCAAGAATTGACCTGGTCACTGCAAAAGAAAAAAATTATTACAAGAAAGAAAGCTCAAGGAAATGCAAACACCCAACCTTCTTTAAAGTCCATGGCTTTGTATTATGATGCTAAGATTCAAGATAGAATAATTCCCTTAATCGTCAATAGCGGGTCCTCAGGAAGTATTGTTTCTTCTCACCTGCTTAACGATCTGAGAATAAGAATTGAGAGACTATCAGTAGTAAATATGATAAATATTTACAGAGAGAGTAAATGCGCTATTGGGAAATCTCTGATTTCCCTTTCTGTATAGGAGATATAGAAATCCCTATTGACATCATAGTTACAGATACCAATTCTTACTGTGCGATTGTTGGAAATGACTGGTTGGCTAAAGTAAATACCACCATTAATTGGAACACCTCAGAAATGACTCTGGTTTGGAATGGGAAAGAAATTATTGTTCCAATAGAATTTAGAAAGATGAGTAAAGACTAGTTAGAAAAGGAGCATGTGTCGTGGTTAAAGACCTAGAAGAAGAAAAAAACGAAAGTGAAAAATCAGATGACGAATTTGAAGAAGCAGAACTAGAGGAACAAATATACACGTATTCTGTGATTGAAGAAGAAAATTCTGAAGAAAACAATTGGACAGAAGATGAGGAAAATAGGAAAAAGAACAACAAAGAAATAAAGAAAGAAAAACATATCATGGAAAAAGATATTAGCCTCATACCTAAAGAAGAAAAGATTAAAGAACTGATTTCAGACCTTTTCAATTATTATTATGAAAAAGAGGCTCAAATCGGGATTAAATATAAAGTGGGTGAATTAGAAAAAGACTAAAGAAGCAAGCTATCTAAACTATTAGATAGTAATACTAACCTTTACACCCAAGACCTTCATGAGTTAGGAAGAATGAGTATCATTCAGCATCAAATTCTGACTAGAGACGGTTGGCCTATTAGGCAACATCCATATCAATACTCCCCAGCAGAAAAAGAATTTCTAAAAAAAGAAATTGAAATAATGTTAAAAGAAAATATAATTAGAGTCTCCTCCAGTCCTTGGACATCCTCTGTGGTCTTGGTAAGGCAAAGAGCTAGGAAAATATAGTTTTGCATTAACTATCGAAAGTTGAATACTATCACCATTTGGGATAACTACTCTTTACCCTGAGTAGATGAACTTTTAGACACCCTTAATAGGTCATCCTAGTTTTCTTCCTTAGACTTAGCCAGTAGGTACTGGCAAGTCGAGAT
Source organism: Scutellospora calospora (assembly GCA_910592325.1). Classification (NCBI taxonomy): domain Eukaryota; kingdom Fungi; phylum Glomeromycota; class Glomeromycetes; order Diversisporales; family Gigasporaceae; genus Scutellospora; species Scutellospora calospora. The sequence continues at coordinate 11,356 of CAJVPM010000516.1, forward strand.
GTCTGAATCAGATAAAGCAAAAACAGCCTTTATTTCTCCCTATAGTATTTTCGAATTCAATGTAATACCTTTCGGCCTTATAAATACTTTAGCTACCTTTTAAAGGTTGATAGATCAAATTTTTAATGATATAATCGGAAGGTTTGTGGTCATCTATTTTGATAACCTTAATGTATTTTCAAAAACCTACGAAGAACATTTAGACCACTTAAAGGAGGTTTTTAAAAGGTTAACAAAAGCAGGCTTGAAGATTAAGCCTCAAAAATGTTATTTCGCCAAGAAAGAACTCAAATTCTTGGGATACGTTGTAAGCACCAAGGGGATTTCTACTGATTTAAAAAAGGTTCAAGCTGTCCAGGAATTTTCTATATCTAAAAATATTAAATAGCTTTGTGGGTTTTTGGAACTAGTTTCATAATATAGGTGTTTCATCCCTAAATTTACCAACATTGCTGCACCTCTCAATTATCTATTAAGAAAGAATATTAGATATTGTTAGACCTCTAAACACCAGGAAGCCTTCAAGATGCTTAATGAAAAACTTGTGACTGCTCTAATCCTGGCTTATTCAGATTTCTCAAGGCCTTTTATTCTTCTTACAGATGCCTCTGATATAGCCTTAGAGGCGATTCTCTCACAAACAGACTTAGAAAAAAGAGAAAGGGTAGTGGCATATGCAAGTCGTTCCTTAACTCTAGCTAAAAAGAATTATTTGGTTACAGAAAAGGAATGTCTTGCTATTGTATGGGCTATTTCCTACTTTCAGCCTTACCTCTATGGAGCCTATTTTACTCTCTACACTAATCATTCTGTATTAATGTCACTATTCTCTCACTGATTACTCCAAAACCGACTAGTCAGATGGATTCTGATCTTGCAGGAGTATACTTTTATGACCATCCATAAGGCAGAAAAACAATATTTAAACGCTGATAGTTTATCTCGAATTTAGAGAAAGAACTCCCCAAAATACTAAATACCTATTTATACATAACGATACTGATTTCAGATAACCCTTATTGATTAATGGACTTTCATGAATACAGAGACCTATAAAATTTATACAGAATACCTTAGCAGGTCTAAGGTGCTGACTAATTATACTGAACAAACATTAAAACATAAGACCCGTTATTACCTTATAAAAGATAGACTATTGTATAAGTCCAATCTATGTGACTCTCAGAGATCCCTAAGAGTGTTGAAACCCCACGAGATAGAACCTATATTATATACCATGCACTCAGACCCTTTATCTAGACATTTCGGAAAAGAATCTACTTACTAAAAAGTAATAGTTCAGTATTACTGGCCTCAAATGAGAACTGATGTTAAGAAATATGTTGAAGCCTATGATACATATCAAAAGAGAGAACGACCCCAGACCTATAAACCTCTTCACCCAATAAGGATTAGTTAACCCTTTGACTGGTTGGATATAGATATTGTCAGACCACTCTTAGTAACCGAAAAGGACATAGGTATATTGTAATAGCCACAGAATACCTTACTAAATAGCCAAAAGCATGTGCTCTTGAAAAAGCTGATGCTGAATCTGTTGCCTTATTTATTTTTGAGGATATTATATATAGACATAGGAGCCTACATGAGTTACTTTCAGACCAAGGAACTCACTTTTGCAATAAACTTGTGAGCTCCCTTTGTAATAAAATGAAGGTTTATCATAGAACCTCCTCGGCTTACTACTCCCAGACTAATAGGTTGGTAGAATAGTTTAATAGAACATTGTACAAAGTCTTAGTCAGATACATAAACCAGTATGGTAGAAATTGGGATACCTATATTCCTGTAGCATTGTTTGCCTATAGAACGACATGTCACCATACTACAAGATATGAGCCGTTGTTCTTAATGTATAGTAGGGATGCCATTCTTCTCGTAGAAACTATTGTTTCTACTTATCTAGTAGAAATGATCACTGAAGACAGGTTACAGAATAATCTTTTACAACGAATAGAAGCAATAATCAGAACCCTAGAAGATAGCTGAAGTCATGCAAAAGATAATGTTAGCAAAGCCCAAAACAAACAAAAGGCTTATCATGATCGAAAGTATAACCTTGAGACCTACCAGATTGGAGACAAGGTCTTGCTATATAAGTCCTTATTAGAAACATCCTATAGCACCAAATTTGAGCAAAAATTCATAGGCCTGTATTATGTTCATAATGTTTGTAGAAATAGATCTTATAAACTACGAACAATAAACACAAATCTAAGTGATAAGCTGCTAAAAATTGAAAGAGTCCTAAAGAAACAAATACATGGAAACTGGTTAAAAAAGTATATATCACACCCTAGTGATGTTAATTTCTAACACTTATAAAAGTGGGGAATGTTGACCTTGGATAAAACTATAATCAATATGGCTAGGCAATTGGAAGTCAACACCCAACTACTTAAAAACATTTTTAAGATAAGAAAAATGTTTAAAGATACCAACGTAGCTGAAATCTATATTCTAACTGATAAGCTTATCTTTTTCAATTTGAAAGGAGAGCTAGTTTCTTTAGCCTTTTCTTCAGATATCACAATGAATCCTTTTGTGCGGACTCTAGACTTGTATCTACGAGATCTCAAGCAGGTAACAATTTCAATCTGGTTACCTGAAATAGTTGAAGGAAATACGTAGAGTGAAAAGTTTAAGTTTATCTGTGAACAGATAGATTTGGGTTTGAATGACCAAGTTATCTTGCTCTAGTATTATTATTATCTTGGTGAAAACCTGGAAGAAGTGGCCTGAAACACTATAGCTAGAGGAGAACTAAAGAAAAAGTTCTCCTACAGCAAGGAAAAAGTAGTCTGGAGGGTAGCTTCCAGGGCCTATCATCTATATCATGAAAGAGAGTTCCATAACCTCTTAACAAATTGTTCTATAACAACCAATGCTCTTTATCGTATGACAGAAGAAGATTTTTCTACTCTAATGGTAGAAGCTATTAGGATTCGTAGTGAAGAGCTCTCAGAATTTCTTGAAGCCCCAGAATCCTTCGCAGGAGCTCAGGATTAAGGAGGGGAGTATGTCACGATTCCCTCATAACACATTTCCTGAGACTTAGATGGTTACGATTTCTTTTATTTTTTTTTTATTTATTTTTGTTGTTTGTTTGTTAGCTACAATAGTAAGAACAGTATGCGAGATATATCTGATAAATATATCCATATAGAGTAGAAACTGGTTATTGTTGGTGTCGTTGTAGGTCTGTTGTCCAACAAATTGGATAACCAGTAGAGGACGGATTGTTTATGGGGGGGCTTGAGTAAATTGTTAAAAGACCGAGATCTAAATTGTATATAACTATCGGAGGAAGAGAAAATAAACATTGCAGTCTAGGTTGTAGGTAGAATTGACGCTATATTGTAATTACTTATTGTAGAAAGAAAAAAATGTATTTAAAGGTGTCTTTTTCGCCTTAATAAAATTTCTTTAGACCTCGATGTCTTGAATATAAGAAAGATATTAGGAATCGAATTCTCAAGTGTTGAAATTGAATGTTTATTGAATAATTGATTTTCTTTTTATTATTTCTTTAAATTTTATTTGATAACTTTTTACCTCGTTAATTATTCGATTCATATCGAATTACATTTTTTTATATAACTTAAAACCCCGTACCCCGATTAAATTAAATAGATCACTGACGCAATTATTACACTGATTACCTTTGTCATCATTACTTAAGTGTTATCGATACATTTTAAGTGATTAAACCCCGATTCAATATAAAGTCTGTCATATCATGTGAACAAGCCACCAACCTGATATCTCTATAAGCAATCGTGTTATTTAAAGACTTTATTTCCGAACATTTGATACATAAAATAATCTTTAGGTTAACTATTGGAGTTAAACTCGGCACAATTGTATAACGCTCTCCCAAAACAATAGTAACACTACGCAGGCTGCGCAGCCTGCACGGGCCTGCGCAGCCTTCAGGGGCCTGCATTATGGATAATGCGAGCCAAAATTTCTAAATTTCGAAGGTCTACGGTATATTCCAGCCTTCCGGCCCATTCATAGCATGCCTTTTAGTCAAAGGGCATGCCCCTAAGGCATGCCTTAGGACACCGTGTCCCCAACCCTACTGGGATAGCTTGCAAAGCGCTAGGTTACGGGTTACGCAAGATTCAGTGGCTTCGGATTTGGACAAATCGAAACTCCAAATGGCAACACTAATGGTAACATTATAATAGAAAATTTTAAGAAGTCGTATTTATTTGTGCAAATATTTATTATTGACTTCATTATTTAGTGTTGCATAACAATATTGTCGAAAACATAAGCGAAGTTAGGAAGGTTAACAATAAGTAGGTCATAATATGTTCTAGTTAAGGTGTTTAGAAGTAGACTTTGTGTAATATTATTGAGTATGTTTATTTACTCAATGACCCAGTAAGTTATCAATTATTAATTAAATTATTTACTTATTTTGTATTCCGATTAATGGCATGAATAAATTGATGTACCCTAGGTTTAACTTGACGTGTGTACAGTTACACCTGAAAATAATAAATCATTAATTATAAAGTATAAATTGTCATACGTATGAGGAAAAACGTCTATTTTTTTATTTGTTTAATTATGTGCGAAAAGAAAAGGACCACATATAAATAATATTACTATTTTTGGCACAATAATAAAGAATTATTTATTACGTATAAAGTAAATTTACAATAATAATATGATAAATTCTAACCATTTTTAAAAGTTTGAAGACGTCAATCGAAATGCAAATGGAAAAAATTTCAAGAGACGTACGTACTGTACGTATGCATGCATTAAGGTTGTGGGCACGGTGTCCCAGGGCATGCCTTTTTTAAAAAAATTTTATATGTAAAAAAGTGTCGTACAAAAAATTTTGAGGGCATGCCTATAGAGCATGCCTTTAAATCAGAAAAACCAGATGCATGCCCAAAAATTTTCCCGTGCCCACAACCTTAGCATGCATGCATAATAATTTTAGGCATAGGCACAAAGTGCCTAGAATTTCTCACATCTAGTCAGATATTTTTACTCTGCCAGAGTCATTATACCAAATATAACTTCGTGCTCTGCTTAAACCAGACACTTCGTATCTGTGAGACAAAAATGACATATTTTTGCGCCCATGAGTATAGACGCAGACACTACACAGGTAGTGCTAAGCTAGATTGAGAAAGCGATATTTATTATGCAAAAAATT
>CAJVPM010000517.1:0-16546 GCA_910592325.1 Scutellospora calospora
AATAACTTTTTTAGTTTTTAAAATTATAAAAATTAAGTATATACTTTCGCTACGGCTGTCGCCTCTGCTTCAGTATTTTTGACATAATATGGACGCAAACAGCTATTGACGCGCGCACACAGATTAAATCATACAATAAAAATACTAAATACCGAACATGACCTATTGAGATTTTTGCACAAAAAGTTCTTTTGCAAGCAAAAAAAAAGAAAAGTATTATAAACCCTTTTGTGCATCAAAAAAAAAAAAAAATAAACCATTTGATTTTTTTCGTTAAAATAAATTATTTTTTGACAACTAATTCAGAAACACAAAATACGTGTTCAAAAAAAAAATTTTTCATACTTTTTTAGTTGATTTTTACACCAAAATTATAGATACACTATATAAATCTATTATATTTTATTCTTTATTCATTAGCTTTCATTTCCTTTGCAATTTCTAGAAAAAATGAGAATTTTTTTAAAAATATGTGTTAAAATAATTTAATATAAAATTTAAGAAGGAAAAAAAAAATAATGTATTTTATACCTTCGGCTTTCTTTCTGACGTCATCGACATCTCCAACCATATAAAAAGCAGCCTCTGGTAGATCGTCACATTTTCCTTCAAGAATTTCTTTAAATGAACGGATAGTATCTTTTAGTTTAACTAAACGACCTTCAAATCCGGTAAAAACTTGGGCAAGAGCAAATGGTTGACTCTAAAATAGAGTAAAGATGTTAATTTGTAAGATGTTAAATAGAATAAAAAAAAATAATTATATTTTAATACATTTTAAAGAATATACTTACCAAAAATCTTTGAATTTTTCTTGCACGTTCGACAGTTTGCTATATACGAAATATATCAATATCCAAATTGTATGATACTATAAAAGAGACAATTCGATGAATGATTATACTTTATCTTCTTCGGATAATTCGTCCATACCCAAAATGGCAATAATATCTTGTAAAGATTTATAATCTTGAAGAATCTTTTGGACATCCGTGGCAACTCGATAATGCTCTTCACCAACAACTCTAGGGTCTAATAGACGAGATTTTGAGTCAAGTGGATCTACTGCAGGATAGATACCAAGTTCAGCAATAGAACGGGATAAGACAGTTGTAGCATCCAAATGACTTCATTAAATTATATAAAAAATGAAAAAAAAGATAAACAATATATATTAAAGAATTGCCTTTCTATATTCTTAGTAAAGTTTTCGTTATTAAAGCATTTTAAATTATTAACCTGAAAGTTGTGGCAGGAGCGGGATCTGTCAAGTCATCTGCCGGCACATATACAGCCTGGACAGATGTTATAGACCCTTTCTTAGTTGTTGTGATTCTTTCCTGCATACTACCCATATCTGTTTAAATATTTTGAATTAGCGATGTGTATTGTTATTGTCATAATTAGAAACAAATAAAAACCTAGTTACCAGTACTAGAAAATAAAATATTATATCATGAATGTGTATACTTAATCACAAACATAAAATAAAAATGAAGGTTTAAATACCTCAATGTAGGCTGATAACCTACAGCGGATGGAATACGACCCAACAAAGCAGACACTTCAGAACCGGCTTGAGTGAAACGGAAAATGTTATCAATAAAGAGTAAGACATCTTGACCTTCTTCATCTCGGAAGTATTCGGCAAGGGTAAGTCCGGTCAATGCGACACGTGCACGTGCACCCGGAGGTTCGTTCATTTGACCAAAAACGAGAGCAGCTTTTGATTCACCATCAAGTTGAATTACACCAGTTTGTATCATTTCATGATACAAGTCATTACCTTCACGAGTTCGTTCACCAACACCAGTAAAAACTGAATAACCACCATGAGCTTTAGCGATATTATTAATAAGTTCTTGAATTAAGACAGTTTTTCCGACACCAGCACCGCCGAAAAGGCCAATTTTACCACCTCTAGCGTAAGGAGCTAATAAGTCAACAACTTTGATACCAGTTTCTAGAACTTCAGGAACCGTTGATTGATCAATAAATTCAGGTGCTTCAGCATGAATAGGGGCAGTTTTTTTCGTTTTAACAGGCCCACGCTCGTCAATTGGTTCACCAATAACATTGAGGATACGACCCAAGCACTCCGGACCGACAGGAATTCTAATTGGTGAACCGGTATCTACTACCTTTTGACCACGAACAAGTCCTATCAACAAAAAGAATGATGAATGAATAATTTATTTATTTATAACAATAGAGAACAATTATTAAAAATAACTCAATACCTTCTGTTCCATCCATTGCTATTGTCCGCACAACATTTTGTCCTAAATGTTGAGAAACTTCTAGTACAAGACGACCTCCGTCTCTTTGAACTTCCAAGGAATTTAAAATAGGTGGTAAATTATTTTCATTAAATTGTACGTCAACTACAGCACCAATGACAGCCTGAACGACACCAACATTATCACCCTTTGCTTCACTAGCATATGTACGGCCTAATTAAAAAAAAATTAATAAACTTATATGAGCATAGATACGAAAAAAAAAACGCTAAGGTACCTATGAAGCTATTGGTTTTTAAACCGCCGACTCTATATAAGTTTCTAAAAGGGACATTATTGAACACTGGTTTCTGTCTTAAAAACCGTGTCGCCGCACGATGAATGAAAGTCATTTTTTTTTTTAATTGCCGCACCAAAGTATCAACCAAGAAAAAATTGGTTTTTCGAATATTAAAGCATCTTGATGATCTTTGTACTACCTCTATGAAAAAATTTTTGATATGATAAAATACGATAATCAATTAGATGTCACGTAATGTGACGTTCAATTCAATAATGATATAAATTTTATAATTGAATAATAATCTTGAATCATGGTGAAAAATTCATTTGCCTTTGAAGCTGAAACTTTTCGTAAGATTCAACCTCAAGAATATTTACGTAGATTTATTCAAGGAAATGTTAGACCTGATGGGAGATCGTTAAGTCAATTTCGCCCTACTACGGTTAATCAAAGTAAATTATTGTTTCTTGTACTTTTACAATTCTCTAGAGTCATTAAATGAAATTGTACTTTAGGTTGTATAACAACTACAAATGGATCTTCAATGGTTCGGATAGGAAACACTACTGTTGTTTGTGGTATAAAAGCTGAGGTGGCTAGGCCTAAATTTAATAAACCTCTAGAAGGATATTTAGGTATCATTTTTAACGAATTTGTTAAGAAAAAATATGTGTATCGAAAGATAAACTATTGCTTTTACCATAACATTTATAGTACCAAATATCGATCTCTCACCAATTTGTTCACCAAAGTTTAAACCTGGACCTCCAAGTGAACTGGCGCAAGTATTAAGTGAGAATTTGAATAACTTACTAAAAAGGTAAATTACATGAATATTTCAATATTTTAAAAAGATTAAATTAAAATTTCATTTTTTTTAGTGCGTCTGTATTGGATTTAACGTCTCTTTGCATTAAAGAAGGCTTAGCTGTTTGGGTTCTTTACATAGATTTGGTTTGTGTTAATTATGATGGCAATATCTATGACGCGTCAGTTATTGGAATGATAACTGCTTTAACAAATGGTATTTTGTTATATTAATTTGATGTATCGATTTGATTTAATAGATTTAACTTTCTTTTATATAATTATAGTGAAACTTCCCGAAGCTACATTCGAAGAGGATAGTGGTATAGTAAAAGCTACTGAAAAATTATCAATTTCTCTTAAACTTCAACGAATACCATATTCTGTAACGGTTGCATTGTTTGATGGGTAAGACGCTTTATTCATTTTACATTTTATATTATTGATATTTGTATTAAATAACAAATTAAATATTATAGACAGCATTTGTTGGTCGATCCAACTGAAGTCGAAGAGTCGATCACGAACGAGGAAATTACTATTGTTCTTGATGAAACTGGAAATTTATGCTCAGTATGGAAAGTTGGGGGATTGCCATGTTTACCAGAGCACTTAAAGCAGTGTATGGAAATTGCACGACAAAGATATAAACAAATAAGCATGATTGTGAAGAGCTAGAGTTTTTAAGCTGATGTCAATTGCAAATAGTATACAATGTTTTTATATGTAAATTCTATAATAACACATGTAATATAGCAATATGAAAAACGTTCGTTGTGCAACAACGATGGCCACATAATAAACTCCGTGTCATAATGGCAATACCCAACAATATAGCATCATTGAAGGAAAATTGGAAAAAATTTGAATATAACATAAATTTTCTCAAAACAATAATTATAATAGTATTGACGTACAGTGCATTAGATTATTACGTCATACAATAGATGCTGTAGTATTTCTGTAATAATAATAATAACTAAATAAACTTTTAGCTATTTACATTAATTTATTTCATAGTTCCGTATAGTATACTTTGTATAGATGAAATACCTCAATAATACAACAGGGTATTATTACATTACATGCCGTGACGTGTTCTGAATTATAACTTTTCGAATACGCCAGCACCACAATATATTCTCAAGTGTGAATATGATTTCTGAATATTAGATCTCAAAGATATGTAATGTTTTTGAAAAAAATTAGAATTTCTACTTTTATATTGATCAGAACCGTAAACATTTTTTTTTATACAAACTTCACTTAATAATCATATAACAAAAATCTGTGTGAACTTCTTTTTTTTTTTAAAATAAATATTTCATGTCTTGTTTTCTGAAATTCTAAACCGATGTTTAATTATTATTTGGAAAAACTTTCCTTTTCCAAAGAAACCTATGTTTTTTAACTATATTCTAATTATTTAATTCAGGCACGAAGTTCCATTCCAGCAATAATATCCTAATTACAAATAAATGATCAGTTAAATGATGAATTGCAAAATATTTACAATTGATCATAAATAAGTTTATTTACCTGAAATTTATTTATATTACGTAAAAACCAATCTCCATATCGACGTCCAACTTTAGATTCTGCGATATGAACCATATCCTAAAATTTATAAACAAAAAAAATATTAATAAAATAAATTAAGTTGATGTTATTTTTCATAATATTTCATAAAAATGTAGATATGTTTTTATAACCTGTTTCAAGCAAAAATCAAGATCTGAGGTTGCAACATATTCACCCTCAAGTAATGTACCACTGACCCATTTCTGTTGACGTGATTTTTGTTTAACAATAAGTAACTGGGTTCTAAAATAAATTTTTTATCATTAATTATTGCCTTTTTATTTATTTACATAATATTACGTCACGGCTAATGTTAACAAAATTATTGGCAGTTATTATTTAAAAATCGTGACACGAATTGCTTTATAAAATATTGGCATAATTTTAAAATCATCATCATATATTAATTAATATAAAGCAAATGTGCACATTTTAACTTGATAGTACCGGCCGTAACGTAATATAAAATTCGATCGATTACCTTAACTCATCAGGTTCTATTTCAAGGAAAGCCGCTAACTTGTCAATTCCCATAGTCGTATATAATTTCAGATAAGATCTCAATGTTGGAATCAAAATTTGATGACGAACTTCAGCAAGAAATATTTTTGCATGATGATGATGAGGTTCCTATTTAAATTGAGCGTTTGAATTATAATAAAATAATTTATAATCAACTAACTTTAATAAATTAATATTTATATCATACAATAGCCTGAACCAAGGAATTAGGATCTTCAAAATTTGGTCCAATTGGTGAAATAAATTTTGGGCATGCATATAAAAACAAATCTTCAAATGTCTGAAGTCCTTCTTCACTATAAATAACTGATTTTAGAAGTAGGAACATAAAAAAAAAAAATATATATATATATATTTTTAAAGAACTTCAATACTCACCCGCGTTGCATTTTGCTCAAGTGTTCACCATATTTTTCTCTCAAATGAGTATGTATATTTTCATCTAATCGAGTCGGGCAAAGAGCAATACATATGGCCAATAATGCATACATCTGGTCACCCTTTTTATTAATCTAGTAGAAAAAAAAAAAAAAGAGTATATAACAATTTGTATGATTGAGTAGAATATATAACACGCAATAAATAATTACCTGATCAAATTGGTAAGACCTGGTATGATACATTTTTGTCCTAGCGATAAATACAAGAATATGAGAAAATGCTTTAATAGCATCAGCATATCTTCGCATCATCATATACGCAAAACCAACATAATAATATGTAGTAACATGACAAGCAGTCACACGAGCGAAAAGTGCCTATCAAAAAAACAAAAAAAATTATTTTATGAATATTTTATAACATGAAAAAAAAACATTCGATGAATGTAGATTTACCTTTTTATTTAATTCAATATTATCCATCATTTTTAATGCCAAAGTATAATCTCCTAATAAACAATGCACACGCAAAAGACCTATAATGCTAAAATAACCCAACATCTTATATAAAGGACGTGATCCATATTCACCAGCTGCTTCACTAAGTATAAAAAAACATATATATATATATATATATTGTAAACAAAATAAAAATCGATAAAATTCTATATTTAATGATTACCCACATCATGTCACCTCCGTGCTTACTTACGAGCAATTGCTCAGTAATTCGAGATTTTGTGATAAGAGAATATAAGACATTCAAAACACTGTAACAACTCCACACCTAAATAAAGGTATTAAAGTAAGATTTTAATTAAACTATTGATAAACACAAAAAAAATTATGATTTTTAATATACCTGAACATTATCTCGTAATAAAACAATTTCTTCCTCAGTTTTATTCTTAAGTCGATTACGATAATTACAAAATGATTGAAATTGATAAATGAATTCATCAATAATATCCCAAAGCCATTGATTTGGAAGTTCTAAACCGACTGGACCATCGGAATCTGTTTTATAAATTTTATAAAATTAACAAAAATTTTAAAAATCATCTAAAAAATAAGGTGAAAATATTATTTTTTTTAATATTTACTTAAAATATAATTAAATAGATCACAATAATTTTCATATGAATGAAATCGGTGTTCGATAGTTGGAGAAAGTTTTGAATATATATGTCGATAATATAATTCACGATATAAAGTTAAGAATACTTGGTCTAAAAAAAAATTATTAAGTTAATCTAAAAAATTGAATTATATATTTAATAATTGGAGAAAAAAATAAAAGGAATTTTTTATTACCATCATTAACCAATGGAGCAATAAAATCTGCTTCAGGCCAAGGTGTTTTTGCATAAAACTTTTCTGTTAATCGATTAAAAGAATTTTCATATATTCCATGTAATTCGTAAACGTTATTTTCAAGAACGTTTCGATGAAAATATATTATAAAATTTTTAACAACATCGGGTATTTCTTGTGCATATTGTTGTTGAAGCATTATTTGAATTTGATCTAAAGCGACCAGAAATAATATATATTATTTGGTTTTATTATAAAAAAAAAAAAAAAAAAAAAAAACAAAAGATCGTGGTTAAAACTTTACCATCGTCGTCTAAATCTTCATCGACCCCAGCATAATTAGGTGTCAACAAATCAACCTCGTCAGAGAGGTCAACTTCGTCTTCAGCAAAACCTTCGTTATTATACATTAACATTACACAAAAAAAAAATTCAAAAAAATTTTAGATATCGACATCATATCAGATACTGTATATCATGTAACCTATCATGTGATATAACTAACATTCATAATAGATTATCTTTAATATACTCGTGCACTATTAATTGTAAAATAAGTATTGAGACAAATATTGTTCATGGTTTTAATTTTCTGATTAACGTTCCTCCGTTTCTTTATTTTTATTAATCACACATTACAGAGTATTTTTAAACTCAATTTTTCTCCTATTGTTCGCACCAACAAATAACCTTTCATTTTTTATTACGTATTATCTCTAATTATTATTATACAAATTATGAAATTTCCAATATAACGAAAATGCCTTAAATTTTTTTTTTTTTTAATAAATTTAATAAACAAAGTGTTAGAGATGTTTAGTCTTAATAGACCTTATACGAATCTATAATAGTTTTTTTGAAATTTAAAATATCCTTTGAAAAAAATCTACCTATTCATTTAATAATATCAGTTTCAATATTTTGGATATTTTTGAGGAATAACAAATGTAACCAAAAATTATATTTATTAAACTGTAAAAGTGGTCTCAGGAATAATTACTCGATTTTCTTGCCCCGATATTTTTGTATCATAAAATTTGAATTTTTCTTTTCTTTTTTTTTTTTTGCAAATAACACTAATTGCGGTTTTCAAAAAAGCGTGATTGATAACTTGAAATTTACTCATGTTTCATTTTTTTTTAAAAAAAAAATTGATAGAAATACATATACTGTACAAGTTTAATCTTTTTCAAATAGTATATCTGCATTTGGGAATAACTAGACGGTATAAAACTTAATTGCAGATCAAAGTGAAAAAAAAAATAAACAGATAACAAATGTAACATTTAAAAATACCCTGATAGCTTTTGATTTTTGATAATGCTTTTATTATATTCGGATCATGTAATTCGCAACATCCATAATATCACGGGTGTATAGTTAATGTTCGAAGTATTATGATGGATTAAATCATTAACTAGTATTATGTGTCGCGGCGATGCTAAAATTTAGAGTCTCTATTTAAATTCTAATACTTACCCTAATCCTAAAAAAAAAAAAAGGCCCAAAAATTTTAAAATTTCATAATAAAAATACATAAAAATTTCAGCATAATCCGATTTCACGACATTATGTAATCGAAAGAGTGAGACATATGTAACTATATAATAGAATAAATAGAAACGATTAGGTGTAAATAAGAAAATTTTGATATTAAATAACAAGTTCAGTACATGTATTAGTAAAGAACCTTAATTTCACTTACTCCATTTTCGTCAAGATTATTACATTCAAGAAATAATTAAGCGAGTGAACGAAATGAATGAGTTATTTGGAAACCTGATGAAAACAGTCGAAAATGGAGTTTTGACACGGGTCAACGATTATTATTATTGGCAAAATTGTAAATATTGTAAAAAATCGAAAATTCATAAAATCTGTAAAAGATATACATAAAAGATGTAAATAATGTAAAATTTGTAAATAAATCCAAATACAGTATAATAAAGTTCCGACCAAGTAAACCTGTGATTGCACGTAGCGTTATTAAACCCGAGTCTTCATTAGTTGGAGAACTCCTGCAAAACTAAAGGGTTAATAATTTAAAAGTTAATAAAAGAAAGCAATAAAGAGAAAGTATTAAAATAAGAAAAGAGACATATCTTGTTCAACGTTTCGGCCAGGAAAGCTTTAATCACCTAGTTAACGTTACGCGAGAAATCTTAACGCGTATGTAATAATTATGTAAATAAAAAAAACCTCTTATTATCATAAACATTATACATCATTGTGGTCTAAAGTGACCACTCAGCTGAGGTTCTTTGTCGTTTTTTTCCCGACATTTCTTTAGAGAAATGTCTCGAAACGATAAATACGATATCGATGGTAAAAAAATATAAAAACACCGATAAAGTGATTCGCATTTTTCGGCATCTGATAGCGAATCAATGGTAAACAGATGAACCTCGAAAGAGGTGGTGGTTCTTTGCACTAATAAAGTCAATAAACCACCAAGAAGTTGCCGGTTTTTATTATAAAAAACCTGGTAAAAAATGAAACCTTTGCTTTAAAAATGACCCAAGTCCCATTCTCAAGACAAAAATTCGTACCTGAAAATGGCCTAATGGGACTACGTCCCATTCTCAAGACAAAAATTCGTACCTGAGAATGGCCTAATGGGACTATGTCCCATTCTCAAAGCAAAGATTTGTTGTGTTTACATTTTTTCGAAGATCTACGTTTTTTATAAGCAAATTTTTCTGTGTGACAACAACAGATTGATCAGCCAATGAGTGAACGTGGATTTGAATACGAGAATTACAATAGTAATACAGAAATACGCAAAAAAAAAATTATCTAGTATAATCCGAACAATCTAGTATAATCCGAACACTAGAGCACAAAGTACCAAACACTGTCCAGGCATTAATGCCTGGCATAATGCCCAATTTGCCCTAGCATGGGCACTTTGTAGAGCCCTAATCTTATTTAAAAGTTAAAACTTGATGTACTTGATGTAATAATTTATATTTGATACTGCTACGTATTATCAAAATCATCTCTAATAAAAAGTTGGTGATCAAGGTACGTATAATTAAATAAACGAGTGTCTTAATAAGAAAAATTAACGCTTCAGAGTCGAAAACCTTACTCGGATACTTTACAATAATGTCATTGCACCATTTTTGCAATACTTGAAGTTTATTATTTTGGAAACTTGTTTTATAAATATGAGCAAAATATAAATGAAGCCAATTAGTTTTCGCATTGATCAAATAAGTTTCAAAGTTATTAGATGATTCTTCAAGAAGCTACGAGCATGAGTTCAAAAATAGATGATGCATCTTGATTTTTTATCGAAACTACCCCTCTGTTAATATATCTTTATTGAAAAATGAATTAATATTAGTTGATTGCACAAAAACAATGATAAAATATATTGTTAAAACGATACTAATTAATAAACGCTAAATATAATACTACATGTGATAATGTGTGTGACATACTGGAATCTTAAACGTATATTTATTTACTAAATGTAACATACGAATTCTTCATTTCTTCAAAATGTCAAAAAAAATAACAAATATTCTTACTAAAATAACTAATAAGTTTAATCAATCGAATTTAAAAAATAATAAGTCACAAGATTTTCTTAGTGAAATTGTTAAAGAATTGTGTAATCTGTATAATGAAGAAAATTCCAAATACAAAAGTGCTGAATTAATTTTTGAAATATTGGAACAATTTCTAACCGAAAAAAAGCAAAATCCAGATAATATTATCAATTGGTGCTTGAATGATGAAATAAATCCTACAGTTCAACTTATTCTTGCAAATTGTTATTATCATGGTAGATGGGTTGAAGAAGATCTTTATAAGGCATTTATTTATTTTCAAAAATCTGCTGATATGGGTAATGCCAGTGGAATGTTTACTGTCGGTGATTGTTATTATTCTGGATATGGAGTTGAAATGGATAAAGATAAGGCATTCATTTATTATCAAAAATCCGCAGATATGGGTTATGCTATGGGAACATATATGGTTGGTTATTGTTATCGAAATGGAGAAGGAGTTGAAAAGGATGAACAAAAGGGATTTATTTATTATCTAAAATCAGCAGAAATGGGAAATGCAGTGGGAATGTCAGAAGTTGGTAAGTGTTATCGAAATGGAAATGGAGTAGCAAGAGACATAGAAAAAGCCAACTATTGGTATCAAAGGTAAACAAAGAGTTTAATTAGACTTTTTTGATAATAATTCACATCATAATCACATAATAAATTTAAGTGTTAAATAGACAAATAGAGAGAAAAGTATAGCGGCGGCAGGTAATTTCCATCGCTAATTCAATTTATGCAAAAACTTCTGGTTTTGAATTTATCATTTACCAGAACTCTGACTTAATTTGTCATGTCCAGTAAAGGATAAATTCAAAGTCAGAAGATTTGTTGTCACTCAATTATTCATATGACTTAAAACTTGTTATAAATTTTATATTAACAAGAATTTATGATTACGTAATAGTCACAGAAGAATCGATAGTTAAAAGTTCAGACATTGAAGATGATTTGAAACAAATATTGATTGAAAATAAATATTTGTTAACTTGGATTCCTTATGATGAATTTTATGATATAGAAGAAATAGAAAATGGTGGATTTGCAACAGTAGACAGACTTCCTTCAAAAAAGTCTTCTATTTCAGAATTAAAACTTATTAAATTTCTAATAAGTCAACAATTTAAGGATACATTTCATTTATTCTTTCCAAACATATCAAAATATACCTTTTCAAGAGCAAACTCTAATAGTAGAATTGATTATATTTGGACTAATCTAAGTGCAACATTACTTGATTATATAGATATAATATCTGAATCTCAACTAGAATCAGATCATTAATTAATAATATTAGAATTAACTTTTTAAACTACTTACACTTCACCAACTAAACAGAAAACTAGAAAAGTTTTTTGTAAAAAAAATGTAATAAAGAGTAATTTGAAAAATATACAAACCAGATCTCTCAAAGCTTATAACAACTTCAAGATCAACTTTCTAATATCAAATCACAAAACCAACTCAATCTACTCTAAAACAAAATACATAAAGCTTTATCTAAAGCTTTTACTAAATACATTCTTTTTAAAAAAATTAAAACTATTTAAGAAATTAAAGAAAACTTAAATACTAAACTCTCTCTATTATACTACTACTTCAAATAAATTTAATTTCTCAAAAACTATTTCAATTATAAAAACTTCTAATCTCTCACCAATATATACTATGAACAATATTCTGATAATCAACTTCTTAGCTTCTTATCCACTCTACTATTGATTAAATCAGAATTTCAATATATCAAAAATGCTCTAAATATTCAACAAAAACAACAAACACAAGAAGAAATTCAACAAAGAATAGAAAAACATAATTAAACTTTCAAGAACTCACCAAAGATCTTTTATCAAAATATTCTTAAAAGATATAATAATATAAATATTAACAGATTAAATACTAATAATAATACTCTTCAAACAGAATAACACCAAATTAAACAAGCAATTCATTCACATTTTACAGATTATTTTAATGAAAAACTACTTGCACAAATTTCTCCAATATCTGACTACTATAACTACTATAAACTATATCTAGAAAATGAAAAATATTTTCAAAATCTCCTAACAGAAATCTCAGAAGAAAAATAAATCTTTACTATTAAAAATCTTCCTCTACAAAAAGCTACAGACCTTTTAAAACTAGCTATAAGCATAACAAATATATAAGCTCTAAAGGCTAATATATTCTAAGACAATTTATTAGTTATTGTCTCAAACTCTAAAAAGTCCTAATAGCATAGAAAATATCTAATATTTTTCTAATTCCAAAAAAGTTTACTTAGGATTATACATTAAACCAAGTATGACCTATTTCAATTTTAGAACCTCTTAAAAAGTACCTTATCAAAATCTTTACTCAATATCTTGATAAAATTATCTCTCAACACAAACTACTCTCAAATTTCAACTTTGTTGCTACAAAAAACTCTTCAACTCATATTCCTATACAAATTCTTCACAACACTATTAAGCATTATAAACTCTACAAAAAAAAAGCTTGAATTCTTTTTCAAAATATGTCTAAAGTATTTGATAAAATTAACATTTTTCAATTTCAGAATATTTGTAAAAGAATTGAAATCCTATCTCAAAGTATAGATTTCATCACAGAACTACATATACAAAGACAAGCTCAAATTATTACTGCTTTTAGACTTACTTTCTCTGTTAATATCAAATCTGGTATCAAACAGGGTGAAACTTACTTTTCTTTATTATAGAAAATATACTATAATCCTATACTTACTTTTATATATAACAAATACTAAAATTTCTTTCTTAAAATTCAAACTTCCTCTCCTCTTGAAACAATATCTCAACATTAATCTACAGCTATAATCATTCCTCTATTGGCCTATATAGATAATACTACTTAGTATACTGAAAACTTTCAAACTATTCAAGATATTCTTAATAATACTAACAATCTATACAAACTTAATAATATAGAAATTAATCTAACTAAATCTGATCTCTTATATATCTTTTCTAAATCAAAAAACAACAACTAAACTATTAACTTAAATATAATAATCAAATAATTACACCTCGTAAATAAACAGAAATTATAAGATATCTTAGTATCTTTTTTGATAGTCAAAGCTCTTCTCAATCTACATATAATACTATCTTCAACTAAATAGAAAACTTCTTATCACTTACTTGATAAAAAACTCACACTAACTCAAACCTTTAAACTATTTAATCTAATATTACAACCTTCTCTTGAATACTTCTTACAAATTATTATTCTCTTTCTATCTCAACAATCTAAACTTTTTTACCTTCTTACAATATACACAAAAATATCATTCTCACTTGCAAAAAATACAAATAATATAATTTTAACAAATTTTTTATCTTTTAACTTTTCTATACTAACAAATATAATTCAAAAAGTTAGTGTATCAAATATTGATTGACTTCTTAACAACAACTCCCTACTCAAAGAAATCTCTCTACTTCAAATAAAAGACTAGTTAAGTAAAATATGGTAGCCTCAACTTACTACAGAAATTCTAATCTCCTACTCTTGTAAAGTTACTAATTACAATATAATTTTTCAACTCATCTAACTTGCAAAAAACAATATTACCCTAGCAAATATAAACTCTTTACTCTCACCAATATTATTACTATCTTCACTTCAATCTAATATTTATAATATTCTACTATCAAAAATTAATCTTGTAACTACTAATAGTCTTCAGAATATTAATTCCTTTTTGTAGAACAAATAACAATAGCAGATAACTTATACTTCCTTCTTTGAAATAATATTTATCTATGTACAAATAAATCTACAAAAGGAAAATTACTAAAATAGTTCTTATAACTAATAACCAAATTAGATAATCAAACTATTTCAGAAAAATAGACATCTTTCAACCTCCTATAAACCAACTACTTCCTAAATATACTTGAATATTTTTCTTTAAATAACTATAAAAATAAATTACTATACTACTTCTACTAACAAGATAATCAATTATATTTTTAATATAATGAATCTCTTAACAAATCTCATTTTCTAACAACATATAATATATCTGAATAAAGCCAAATACTACTACAAACTTCTCAACTACCTCTACCTCCTAACTCAAATTTTATCAATATACTAAACTCTAAAATTTAAAAAAATAATATATTCAATATTCAAATTGATATTCAAGAAATTCTTACTTTAATTAAAATTTCTCAACAATATTAATTAATACAACCTTATCAAACTTTAACTCTTCTACAACTCACTATTCCTTCTTTTGATATACAAATTATTCAAGATTATATATAATCTGATTTATATCAAAATTAACTAATCAATCTCTATTACTAAATACTAAATTTAAATTCTAATAATCTATAGTTTTATACTAATACTTTAATTAAAAATATTAGAACTCCAAATATCTGAGCAGAAATTAGTTAGATCCTAAAAAACATTACAAGTTTCTGTTTTAATGCAGCTACTTCATCATATTCTGATACTTTTAGAACAGAAATAGAAGCAGTATTATATTTATTACTAATTATACTTAGCAATTTAACTATTAATATCTATTTTGATACAAAAGATCTACAGTAAGAGTGTCTAAAATATTTATTTTTACTTCTCTCTAACTCTAATATATTATATACTACAATATATTATAGAAGAGAAAGTAGTAGCAATAGTAATAATCTTTAAATGAATCTCTGCAGAATAGTGGCTAACTCTATTATATAACAAGACTAGCTTTCTGGTATTGCTATTTTCTCAAATAGTATTTTGAGAGAGTTTTCAAGCAAAGTAAAACTATGGAAGAATTCTAGTTAGCAGTTCTTAGTAGTAAAAGTAGAGTAAGTTTTTTTTTTTTTTTTTTTTTTTTTTTTTATAATGCCAAAATAGAAACTTTATTCATTGAAAAACTAGAGTTAAGTCTATATACAATAGTTAAGATTTTTAAAACATTTATACTACAATTAAGATACCTAATATGACATTACACCTTTTATTTCTAAAAAAGGTTAAAATAATTATTTTAAATTAAATTTAAACTAAGGATAGGTTAGAAAAAAACCTTAAGATATTAGTCTTAGCATTATTCAATACAAGTAATAAAGGAAAAACTATATAAAAACCAATTTTTTGTTATATTCAAAGTATTAGATAGTTTTTGTAGTTTAGTTGTTTGAGATAAGTTTGGTGAATTGGAAGTTGGAAAAGAGATTTTTTTAGTTTTTGATTTTTGGTTTATATTTCAAGCTATTTCCTATTGATGTTGATAAAAATTCTTTTGAGACTATATATCTTAGTAGAACTAATCTAGTATAGAGTTTAATAATTTTATAAGAAATATTTCTGTTTGATTATATAGAAAAAGTTTTAAATTATCAAAAGTAGTTAGTAGGTAATAACTGATAGTAATATGAGAGAGAAGTAAAAAAATATTATTTGAAAGATATATTGAAGGTTTTAGAAGAATATTTGTAATTTGTTGTACTAAAGATTAGGAAAGTTTAAGATTAGAAAGTATATCTAAGATAATATTTTTTAAAATATTTTTATAGTTAAAAGGATTTAATAGACATAAGAAAAGATGAAAAGTATTTTTAAGATTAGAATATCTTGTACAATTTGGTGTTGAGTAAAGGTATGAGTAACGAATTGAGAGATTTTGTATTGTTGAGAGATTGTTAGTAATTATTTTAATTCTAAGTAAATATTTGTAAAAATTATGTTCTAAAGAGTTAATTATAGAGAGAGTAGTAGACTATTAAGGTTTAAAAAAATTTTGAAGATATTTAAGTTGTAAGAAGTTATATAATTCTTCAGAAGTTATAGTATTTTTAACAAAAGTACAGAGTT
>CAJVPM010000518.1:0-16532 GCA_910592325.1 Scutellospora calospora
AAAAAAAAATGATATAAAGTAATATAAAATAATATAAAGTAATATAAAGTGAAAGAGTTCTAACCTCACTTAAATTTTACTGATTTTCCTACTTTAACTCAACAACAACTACCTAAAATCAAAGACCCAAAACAACAAATTAACTTCATTACACATAATATAAAAGGCTTAAATAATGCAGTTAAACTCTAGAATTAGATAGAATATTGCATAAAAGAAAATCTTCATTTAGTCATATTATCAGAAACTAAACTAAAGAGCAACTCAACCTCATTAACTAATTCTCTCTACAAATTTTACATATCAAACTTCATTCTATCTAATCTTTTACACTATAAAACTATACTGAGCACTACTCTAATAGTATACAAATCAATTCAACTATATATTCATAATATTAACTCTATCTCTAGCTCTGCTATATATATAGATTTCTTCTTTTCTAATAATAACAAAACACGAATAATCTCAGTTTATCTTCTAACTAATCACTCTCAATTTTAAAAAGTATACAATTATTAGTTAATATTTGGTTGAACGAAGTTTAAACAAAAAATTGGCATTCAATTATTCTATGAAGACTTTAATACAAATGAATGCTCTAACAAAAAAAATTTCCTATTTTTTCATCACTATGCTCTAACAATCTCTCTAGCTTTCTCTCATTTTATAATATAACAGATTTTATATAGAGCAATAATCGATCCCAAAGTCAAATTGATGATATTCTGATGCTTAAATGATATGATCTTTGACATAAACTGTCTAATACTAATAGATACTACTGGTATATCAGATAGTAATCATAAAATCTTAAGTACAACTTAGTATACAAACTTTATTCCAACAACTTCTCATTGCAAAAAAAAAAAAAGAAAAATATTTTTCTATTACAAGACAACTTTAGACAACCAAACAGACTTCATAGAAGCAATTAATATATCATTAGCAAATTCTCTATCTGCTATTATATCTGAGAATCTTAACAAACACTGGCATATTTGATCAAACCAAATTAAGAGTGCTACTAATCTGCATATTCCATTTACTTTTAAAGCTTCAAAAATATTCAATATACTTTCACTTAAAATAACAAAACTTCACTCTGCTTTAACTCATATAAACAAAACAATTCGTCTAATTATAGTAACTCCAACTACTTCTATATCTATAATAAATCACTACATATCAATTGTCATCAAAGCTTCTGAAATTCCTATAAACTTAGTAACAACTGATAATATATTAATAAACAAACAATATATGATAAACCAATTCAAAGAATATAAAACAATAATATGGAAAAGCAGAAATTAAGAAAAAGCAATAAAACAAGGAGAAAGAATAAAATATTATATCAACAGATGATATTCAGATATGAAGAATAATACAAGCCAAATGATTAATAGTATTCTCTAATAACATATAAGATATTCTAACTTAGACAAAATAATTACATCTGATTCAGTAATTACTAATCCTACAGAAGTTAAAAATACTATCTGAGAGTATTTTTAAGACTGGACCAAAGCTAACTCTCCTAATAACTCATATTGGCAAGATTAGAAACAATACTACTTATTCATATATTTTTTACTTTTTAATTCATTTTTTAAATGTTCTATTGTTTCATATTCATTAGCCAATTTGTTATAAATTCTTTTATTTGCTCTTTTGAGTCTTAATAATTTATTCTAATATTTTATTTTAACTTTATAACTTTTTGGTTATAGTTAATAGATTGAAAATTTTTCTTATATTACTACAAGGTTTTTATTTTATTTGCTTCTCCTTTGATTATATTGGATTAACTAAAGAGTTAGTATTTGAAACATTTTTTTTATTCATCTATCAAATAGTAGTAATGTTCTTGTTTAGTTTTATTTCTTCATGTTATTTTATATTATGGTATAGAGAGGTCAATTAGATATTAGAAATATTAAAGATTATAAGAGATCAATATAAGATATTAAAGGGATGAAATTAAAACAATTTAACATTTATTTATAAAAAAAAACACAATATCATATAACATTATCCAGCCTAATTTAGAATTAATCTAGTTAACAAATAATGTAATGTGATTGTCAATAATTTTTGATATTTGAGTTAAAGTAGGAAAATCAGTAAAATTTGTATAGTTAGATATTATAAGTATATTACTCATAGATTATTATTTTCAGATTCTGTTTCTATATCAAGGGATTGGTATTAGAGTAGTTCAAAGATATCTCATTTTGAAGAAAGTAAGTTAGGTAATTCAAATAAGAAATTTGGTAGATTTGTAAATTCAAAGTGTTATTGAAGGAAGGTAAATATTTGTAGTACATTATTATATCATTTTATTGGTAGAGAGATTGCTTTATCTGGCTACTGCTGTTGAATAATAGAGTTTAATTTTACTAATATATTTGGAAGTTAGTTAGTATAGTATTTTGTGATATTAGAATATTTATCCATGAATTTGGAATTCGATGAAAGAAATAGTGCTCTCTAAGAGCTTTTATAGCAATAGAGAATTCTTTAAGTGTAGTTATTAGAAGAGTGAGATTCACTTCTATAATATTGTTTTAGTCATTTAGAAGATCTGGAATATTAGTATAGTAATTACATAGTATGCAGGAGAAAGAGGAAATAGTATTCAGTAAATAGATAGTATTTCTTCAATGAATTGTTATGCAATTGCTTTGTCTTCAATAGAGAATAATATTTGAGTTTTTAGTTGCAATTTGAGAAGGTCAGTTGGAAGAGGTCTTTTTGAGATCAAATAATTATTTAGAAGCTTAGCAAATGTGTATTCTGATTATATAATTCTGATATAATTAATAAAATCCTCTCAGTTTTTTAAAAAAAAAGAAAATTTTACATTGAGACAAGGAGGGAGGAGTTGAGGAGTAACTAGTAGAGGTAGTAGTTTCTTAGGCAGATCAAAAAAATGTGAGATATTCTGGTATATAAATAGTATTTCTAAAGAGCTTGTTTGTAATTTAATAATTGTTTTAAGTTTGCACAGCTAGAGATTAGAAAAAGGTCTCTAATTTCTAGATGTAGATCTTCAATCTTTTCTAATAAAGGTTGGCAATTATTTTTGAAATATACTTCTAGAAGTATTTAGAAAGTAAAAACTTTGTGTAATACTCTTACAACTTGATGAGTATTATAGTAGTTAGTTAAAAGTAGTTCAAAACTTAAAGTATCATTGATATAGGAGGGTATATCTTTAGGATCATCAGGTAGTAGTAATAAGTTGTTAATGATGTATTTGGAAATTATTTGTCAAATATTATTAAATTTGAAAGGAATTGTAGTTTTGGTAAAGCTAGTCAGATAGAAAATTGAACAAGCTATTTTATGTGAATCTTTTAGATTGAAATCTATGTTTAAGAGATAATCTATTCTAATTTTTTTGCAAAGCATAAATAAAATCTTATCTTAGTTTGTTTTGTTAGTGATTATTATATCTTATAGTTGTTTATATCGTTTAATTGCTACAGTAAGTAAATCATTAAACTCTTTTTAGTGTTAGGGTCGATTTTGAGCAGAGCAAGTAAAGGTATAAAATAATTAAGTATTATGGTGATCTAATTTAGCTAAAATAGCTTCAAAGATAAAATAATTAGTAGGTAGATATTTTAGTTTATACTTAGTAAATTCTTCAAGAGCAGAGAGGAAAGTAAAAATTTCTATGTATTTGTTTCAGTTCCAAAGAGAGATGTCTATAGGTTGGTATTTTTCTAGTCTTCAGTCTTTTAAAGCTAAGATTATTTTATCTATCTATTCTTTTTTCTTATAGTCTGCCTATAAGTTGTTGTTGTTGTTGTTCTTTTTTGTTGAGTTTTGTTGAGATATTCTTTTTCTTATTAAAGCTTGACTATAAGTAAGTATAGGAGTATTTGTACTCGTAGTTAAAGTAGTTTCTATATCTTTTGTATATGCATCAACTTCTATATTTGTAAGATCTGAGTCGAGTATTGTTGCTAGAGACTCAAGTATTAGTTCTGAGTTATTAGGATCAGATTCTAAATGAAAATCTATTTTAAGTCCTTTGTTTGTTGATCAGAGGTCATAGGAATATTTACTGTATATGTTGTTATAGGAATATTTACTGTATATGATGTTATAGGAATATCTACTATATGTGATGTTATGTGTTGTTTTGTTAGCATAAAATCAGATTCCCTACTTTTTTGCAAAATTTTTTTAGAATTTTCAAAATTAATCATAGAGGTGTAAACAGTATATAGAGCAGGTCTTTTTTTATTATTGTTAAGATCTTTTTTGTTTCTTTTTTTAGATATTTATCTGTAGATAGAGTATCTATAGTAGTAGAAGAAATAGAACTCTCTGTTAGTTTAGTATTATTATTTAGAGATATTTTCGATATAGTCAGTAACATAAGTTTGTTAAAAGATATAGGAGTAAAGAAAGCAAGGTCTCTATTTCTTTTAATTGTATTTGGTGTATCTAAGGAAAGAATTAAAATTTGTTATTAATATTTAGTTATTTAATATAAAGTAGTTGTATATGAGTCTATTTTGTTTTTTTCTTTCTTCAGATTTTGTTGTTTTGGTGATCATTAGAAAGAGTTAAAAAATAAGTCAGTTATAAATCTTTGTATCAATATATTAAAATATTTTCAATAAAATATTTAATAAAATTTCTTTGCTTGATGTAATCTCTTTATCCAAAATTATTGTTTTCTTCAAATTAATTTGTAATTTTAATATATAGTGTTTGCCAAGTTGTAAATATCTTTTGTTAAGACATCATCAACTTAAACTGAATTGATTTTAACAATAGATTTAGAATACAATATCTTGAAAGTCAAAGACCCAATTGATTGTAATCAAATGTTCAAATTCTAAAGTATTGTTGTAAGAATAAGTATAGTGATATGAAGATATATACTCTATTTTAATTGCTCAAATATCTTCAAATAATCTAAGTTTTTTATTATACATAGTACTTATTAGACTCGCCAGTACTAGGCTATATACATGACTTATAGATTTTTCTAATAAAGAATTCTAAATTCTTTCTTAGCATGCTTAACAATTATTTATATGCTATTATCAGACTAATTAAAAGACTTATAGCTATTCTAATTTCTATAGTTGTTGTTGTAATTATTTTTCAATAGATAAAATATCTAACCTTCAGTTATTTTTGCTTAGAAATAACAAACTTCAAGTCATTTTATGCAATATCTAATTGCAAAAGATAAAAACATTCTCACTATTAGCTTACTTTTGTACAGTAGTAACAAACTGAAATGTTCTAACAAAAATAAATAATAAAGTGATATAAAATGATATAAAGTGAAGGTCTAGCGATCTTAGTGTAGTGGTTAGGTTGCTAGACCGCCATGCAAGAGGTCTGGGGTTCAAATCCTACTGTTGACGAATTTGAATAATTACTCGGACCTTTGTACCCAACTTACAGTAAACTCTGTCCATTTCTGGGGTTGTAACCCTGTAAGTTAAGTTGCACCAAGTCAATCGGACATTGGTAGTGTGGTGGCAGTTAATCACAGGATAATATATGCACACAAATAAATCTTGATAGGAAAAAACATTGTGTGGTGGCAGTTAATCACAGGATGATATGCGCATACAATGATATATGAGCAGGGAACCTATATAGTAGAAATTCCGAGTTGGTGAAGTAGTATAGCTTTCGACGGTCACACCAGCTAACTATCATCAAAGATGCAGATCGAGTCGGATGCGTATAAATCCGTTCCATGGGGAGAATTGGTAACACCAACCTGGCTTGGGGCTAACTAGATTAGGAGGATCTGCCTCGTAAAACATTCGAGAAGATAGACACAGAAAACTGGTGGAAAGCCACAGAAGAAACCGGAGTTGTACGAACATCTACAAGGGTCTAAGCTAGGTGAGTTCATGAAATGGGCACAGGCCGCTCTAGTAGGTTTGCTTCGAGTTTAACCAGAGCTCTGCATGCTCACAATATGATGAGTGATATGTATCCTGAGAGGACCTAAGCTAGTGCCGAAAAATGGATCTGTAATGAGCTAGCTAGCGTATGCGGTTAGGTGTTACAGTGATATTAGTTTGTAATAGGAATTGATTAGTTGAACAAAGTGTTTAAATAGGTAACTCACAGGTGAGTTGCAGGTATGGCAGCATAGTGTAGTACTAACAGGTAGTCTAACGCCTGCATAGTGGACTACTTAAATTAGACAATGACAAAGTTGTACGTGTGGCTTGTTATACACTCTTCATGTAACTGAAAACTGTAGAGGAACCCTATATAGTACCTCATATATCAAATTAATAAAAATCGCCCGGTAATGTAAGCCACCTTAAAAATAAAAAAAAAAAAAAAAATGATATAAAGTAATATAAAATAATATAAAGTAATATAAAGTGAAAGAGTTCTAACCTCACTTAAATTTATCCTAGTCAACTATAAATACTAACTATGTCTAATTGAAAAAACTAAAATATAATATCCAATAAACTATATAACTATAATAATAAAATATTCAATATATTATATATCTTTGCTAACTAACTATACTAATCTAATTTTAACAATAACAGTACTTTGAAATATATCCTTTAAAATATAATCTTTTACATTTTTCTACATTTTTCAAAATTTGTTTGACTAATCTATCTTGAGTTTGCTTCTTTTTTGTATTAATTAATTTCACAAAATCTCTGTTTAAATTCTTCAAGGGTGTAAGCAAATTTGAATATAAGTAAAATTGAATGTCAATAAAAATCTAATTACTTTTATATAATCTATACTTATTAATCCTAAGTTGTAAGAGCTTTTGAATTTGTTTTAATCTTATCTGAATAAGGTTATTGATAGTATAAACAGATGATATCTTCTTTCTAGTCATAGATATATCAATAGTTTCTTTATCTAATATATAAAAAGTATTAACTTCATCAAAATTAGATTTTTTATCAAAGTTATATCCTATAGTTTGTCCAAAGTCAATTATTGTTTCTTCAAATATTTCTTATAGATCTTGAGTAATATCTCTATTTTTATTATTGTAGTATTGTATAGATGCTAGTTGTAATGCTTCCTGTTCAGTTGGCATGACTTCTTCTATAAGTAGAGTATCAGGTACAGGTAGTAGATCATTTTGATCAAAACTAAGATCAGACCAAAGATTATAGAAGATATCTAACTTTTTACTGATATTATCTATCATAATTATTATAGACAGGTATAGTAACCTAAAAATAATGAGATATATAGTATGTATATAATAATATAAAAATATTATATAGTAATAATAAAAAGTAACTTTTAATCAAAATTTTAAGATTTGATGTTTACTCAAAATTTAACTATACTAACAGAGTTTGTATATTAAGAGAATATTGTTCAGGAAGTCTGTGTGAGTCTAAAGACATTGAGATTTTGTTAATTGGATATCTGAATGCTAAGATATTAGAGTTTTGGCCTTGTGTTATATGACTTAAGAGAAGAAAAAGATCTTCAAAGAATTTGCAAGAGACATTTTAAATTACTATAACAACTTTGAAAAGGTATCCTAGGTTTCAGAGAAGTTTTTTACTATAGTATAGCTTAGTATAAAAAATACACTATGCATTCATAATTATATAGTTAAAATTTTAACTAAATGAATTAAAATTAATAGACTTTGTTTATTATCAGGAAATTTTTAAAAAAAATTATAATCATTTATAAGCTTCAGGCTAATTACAATCGATTATAATTAATTTATATCAATTATAATCAATTATAATCGATTTAATAAAAAGTGATTATAATCAATTACAATTGATTTATATCTATTATAATCGATTGTAATTGCTTTTTTTTAAATTAATTATAATCAATTATAATTGATATAAATTAATTATAATTGATTGTAATTAGCCTGAAGCTTATAATTAATTATAATTTTTTTTAAAAATTTTCTGATAATAAACAACTAAAATCAATAGTCTTAACAGCTTTATCAACTTTAAACATAAATATCAGATTCTAGAGAGATTTTCTACTAAGGCTAAGCTTAGTATAAAAGATATAGATAGTCTTTAAAATTATGTGATAAAAATTTCAAGCCAAACAAATTAAAACTGATAAACTTCTCTTAGTAGTAACTGAATAAAATTTTCTTTAGAAATGAGAACTTAATCTCACAGTCACTACCAAATTGTTAAATAGGGAATTTACCTCTTCTAGAGTTTCTAGAGACTGCTAATTATAGTATAATGACTATAACTTTACAGCTTGTAATATAGTATCTAGAATTAAGACTTAACAAAGAGGTTTTTGTAGTGATTTATGTTAGGGCTAAGAGGCAAATAATAAATAGTATATGAAGATACTAAGTATTATATCTTTATTGAGAATTATATGAAGATAAGACTGCTTTGCTAGAAAGGCAGAAAGGCAGTGTATTTATAGAGAATTTATATGTATAAATTATTAGAATAAAGATAAGTTAACTAAAAATAACTATAATAAATAATATAATAGATATAATAGAAATAATATATATAGTAGAAATAGTATATATAGTATATAAGAGAAATAGTAGATATGATAGATTTGGTATTTATTATAGATCTGGTAGAAAGTATAGAAATAGTAGAAATAGTAGATAGAGTAGAAATTATCAATTTTGGGCACAGTTGTGATTATCCAATTAGAATTAAATTACATGTTTTACATGAATTAATATTCATAAAATCTTAATAATCTCAGGATACTATGATCCAAATCATGTGATTTTATACTTATTAGAACTGTCTTGATATACTGATTCTAATAGTATAAGTTTCATTAAGATTAGAGTAGTAGTTCAAAAGTTATTAGCAAAAATATAAATTTTACTATTATAACAGCACTTATAGTTCTTATTAAAAAATATCTTGGTTTTAATAGGCATTCAATAAGTACTAAAAAAATTTCTATTAATGCTTTTCTAAAAAATATATTTGTTTATCTTTTTGAAAATAAGCTATTTTTTTAGTATAGTTTTGTATAATAGAAGTATTCTTGTTTGTTTTAAAGTGAAGCTAGTAAACAAAAATTAAAACAATTAATCAATTATAACTATTAGAATATTAAGCAAAATCTAAAATTAAAAACTATAGGCTATATTTTATTTACAGATAATAGGAGTTCTTATGAAGTTACTTTTAGTTAGTCACAATTAAAATTAAAAAATATAATTATATTTTTCAATATAGTACTGTTACTTATAAATTTATAGCAGATTCTGAAGAATTTTCTAAATAGTAAGTATTAGAATAAGCCCCCTCAAAAATATATTGCAACACTAGATTTAGGTTAGGTTTAGGTAAAGCTAAATATCACATAGGTATAATATATCATATCTTATGATATTTAGTTTAACTTAAACCTAATCTAAATCTAACTTAAACTTAACTTAAACTTAATCTAAACTAAACTTAAGCTTAACTTAACTTAAACCTAAATTTAATCTAAACTTAAATCTAATCTAAATCTATTTAAACCTAACCTAAACCTAACTTGAATCTAACTTAAACCTAACTTAAATCTATTATTTAGATTTATATTTAGATTTATATTATTAATATAAATCTAAATATAAATTTAAATAATAGATTTAAGTTAGGTTTAGATTAGGTTTAAGTTAGATTTAGGTTAGGTTTAAATAGATTTAGATTAGATTTAAGTTTAGATTAAATTTAGGTTTAAGTTAAGTTAAGTTTATATTAAGTTTAGATTAAGTTTATGTTAAGTTTAAATTAGGTTTATATTAGGTTTAAGTTAAACTAAATATCATAAGATATAATATATTACATCCATATGATGTTTAGCTTTGCTTAAACCTAACCTAAACCTAGTGTTGCAATATATTTTTGAGGGGGCCTACTCTCCTTTACCATCTATCTTTTCATCAATATATGATTTACTTTCTATACCAATTTCAATAGAAGAGTTATCTACTATAATTAAAGCTTCTCTTATGAATAAAGCTACTGAGCCTCTTGGAATTTTAAATGAAATGCTTAAACATCTTCTACCTATTTCTTTATTATATCTTCTCACTATTTTAAATTCTTGTTTCAAATTAGAAATACTTCTAAACAATAGGTAAAAGCTAATATATAGCTAATTCCTAAACTCAACTTCAATTATAATCTTCAAATGACTCATCCTATTACTCTAATTGATCATATACGAAAAATTTTTACTAAAATTATAACTAATAGATTAACTCAAGTCCTTCTCTGATATTCTATTCTTTCACCTCAAAATTTTGCTAGTCTTCTAAACTAATTTACACTACTTCTAATATCTTATCTCACAAGTATACATAAAAATGCAATGACCACAAAAAAAAGAATACTGAATTTTGTTCCAAGACATGTCAAAAGTATTTGACTCAGTTTATATTCTTCTTTTAGAAAAAGCTTTAAAGTGAATTCATATCTCTGAAATAATTACAAACCTTCTTGTATTTCTATTCTGAAACTGAACTAACTAAGTTATAACAAATTATAGATTTACTAACTCTTACAAAGTAGAAGATGGCATAGATCAAGGAAAGACATTTTCTCTGATCCTATGAAGAATATACTATGATCCACTAATTCACCATATATATACTGAATATAAAGGCTATAAAATAACAATACTAATACCCTCATCTCCTAAACTTATCTATATATTTGTGATGGCATAGATGGATGACTCAATGTAGATTGCTCATACAAAAGAAGACCTATCAAAAATTCTTAATATTGCTAATTCATTTACTATTTTACCAATATCTGTGTTAATCTAACTAAATCTATTCTTATAACAAATACCTCAACTCAACCTAATACCAAATATAATATATCCTATCTGAATACAACTCTAGATGCACTAGACCCTAATACCCTGTTTAAATATCTAAGAGCTTGGTTCTCTACAAACAACAAACCTATACCTGTTCAAATATTATCAATAAAGAAATACATACTTGTATAAACAAACTTTAACTAGCTTATATTACAGAAAAACAAGCAATCTATATTATAAATAATATTATTATTCTTTGATTATCTTATTGACTCTATAGCACTTATCTATCTCAAAACCAACTTTACTCACTAAACAAACTTTATACTAATATAGTTAGATATAAAGCCAAACTTGCTTGCAGTATCTCTACATTCTTCTTACACCATCTAGAAATTTACTCTCTTCTATCTCTACCTCTTATATAAACTTCTCACTTAGTCTCTTCTCTATTTCAAAATCTGAACTATATAGAATTCGACTCTTTATTTCTTAAAGCCAGACTACAACAACTACAAGATTCAACATATTCATGCTTTTCAATTCTTACATATTCTCCAATATTTCCATCTTCTTAACTCTATACATATACTGCTCAAACTATACTAGCTACACACAAATTTAATATTCAATTCCTTCGTTCAAATAACAACTGATCTATTCCTCTACCTACTACGTTTAGTACTTCAGTTAATTCAATTTTATCAAAAGCATCTACCTCTATAAACTATCTTAAAGAGCAACTAAATATACATTATATTATATATATAGAGCAATTTACTAATCATAACAATACTAGAATACTCAACTAGAAATAATTTCATCAAAATATTAACAAAATTTCTAGAGGACAAATTCCCAAATAGTTTAATACAATACAAGAATTAATTATAATAACAGATAATCCTTCATCATCATGGATAACTCCTAATCCTTTTATAATAAAGCCTTGGACCACTCAACAAAAGAAGAAAAAAAGATTAGATTGTTACAAATACTTTCAAATTTGGTTATATTTTACAAAGCACTTCTAATCTTACTAAAATTCGATATCATTAAATATCATCTGATAATAAACTTACACCTTACAAAGGATGTAAAATATCCAAAACCCTCAAGATACTTCAAATTGTTATATCTGAGTATATCATCAACAATATATAAAATTATTGTTGACTGCAAAAAAATACTATATGCTAATATTTCAAATATTTATAATACTCTCTTAAATCCCTTTTATCAATCAATAACAAGTCTCATTAATAACATGATTTTTCAACCTCTTAATACCTTTTCTCATCTTCATAGACTACTTTAGAATACTTTATCCTCAACAAATCTTTGTCATACAAAAATTACTCTATCCTTTTTCTCTACTTTATATTATGAATTTAGCAATAATCTTCCTCTAAGTTCTTGTAGTTTAAGCTCTATGCTATTAACTTATACCTGCTATAATGAATTTTGGCCAACCCAAATACATACAATTTTTACTCTATTTATATTTATTTCTTCAACTCTCTCACCAAACTCACAAATCTTAGTTATTTCTAATAACTCAAAATTTGTCAAATTAGCAACTATAGCAATTGATACACCTTCTTATATACTTCCATCCTTATTAAAATACTACTATTCACATATTTTACTAATACTAAAAGCAATTACTATTGATCTTCACTTTAATTTTAAAATAGATAATGAGCTCAGAATTCCTAACTATATTGATTATTGCTTCTTAATAGATACATTTCCTTAAGAATTCATCTACAGCCAATTTATACCTTGTCTTCTTTCAACATCTTGTATCTATAATATTAAAACAATTCTCAAAGAGATAATAAAAACTCATTACAGATTAACTTGGCTAAACCAAAACTATATCCAACTATGAAAAAACTCAAACCTTTCAGTTCAATAGGTAATGATCTTTGCATATCTTTTATATGATGAAAAACTATTATCTTTATGCACAAATTTAGATATCTTAGTGTTAAAGAACTTTAAAATAAAACTTATTGCTAATAAACTTCTAACTGCTCTTACTTTTTATCAACAAAATCCAATACGCTATAACAACTATCTCTGTGCATGATGTTACTCAAGCCTAGAAACAATAGCATATTTACTAACTTGTATATACAATTTTGCTTTATTAGACTCTGCTATTTATGTTATCCTCCATACACTACAAGATGACTTTGACTTTCTAATCTCAAATATTCTAAACTTTATTACAAACTTCAAGAACATTTACATTACTCAACAGATACCATTAGGAGTTATCTTTGAAGAAACTTTAGCTCTATTTGAAAATTTAATGAATAGACAAAAATACACTCTTATTTTTTATCATCTCTTAGTTAAACTTATATATGAGGAATATTGAATTCCTTCTTGTCATATTGCTTATGAATCTAGCTTTCCTACTCTACCTCCTATTATATTTATATCTAGTTTTTTACTAACTCTACCTTTACAAATCTCATTATTATATAGACTTCAAAAATATACTCTAAATAGGTTACTTTCTATCTCACTAACTTATGATGACTAGAGATTATCAACCTATCTAGCTAAGCTTAGATCAAGAGTAAAGTAGCTCTTATCTCTACCTCCTTTTTTTATGTATTCTTAATATGTAGTTTGTATATTCTTATTATATGATTAATAAAGAGCTAGAGAAAGATCTCATTTATAAAAAAAAAAAAAAAAAAACAAAGATTTATAACTACAATTTAGAAGTTACAACAATATTGACAATTTTATTAAAAGATACTTTTATTTTGACAACAACTTAAAAGTTAAAGCAATATCAAAACTTTAATTTTATTAAACACAGTATATTAAAAATTTATTAAGAAAATTATTTACATATTACTTTTATTTCCAAAGAAACCAAAACCTACTCTTTTATCACTACTACTACTATTATTATTATTACTTCTTCTTGTTTCTATTTGAATCTCCAAATCTGCAACTCAAGCCCTTAACCTATTTCTTTTAACCAACAACTTCTTATACTTTGCATCTTTCATCTAATTTCTCTGTACCTCTTCTATAATTGTTTTTTGCTGTTCCTTAACTCTCTTTTCTAACTAACAAACTCGATGATATAAACTATTAATTTCTTGAACCAATCTAAAAATTTTGAAACAAAGTTAGATATATTATTTGAAATATAATATATTGTTTAAAATTACCTTTTATTATCTGTTTGGACAATATTCAAAGCTTCAAAAAGAGAATACTAGAACTTCCTCTTAGACAATGAGCAGAAGACTTTCATTGTTGATTATTGAAATAATGAGTTATATTATTTATTATTATTATTATTATAGTTTAAAATTTTAAATTTTTATTTAAAGTTTTTAATTTTATTGATCTTATCAAAAACCTTATATATAATTTATTTCAACATATCACCTAACTTAATTTAAATATTTTTATTAAACAATTACTAGCAAAGTTTTGATGCTTAAAAAGACTCTTTAGATATTAAGAAGTTGTGAGATAATAGTTTGAATATGTGTATCTAGTAGATCCTTAGGTTGAGAGTTTAAGTCTAGCTTAGAGTATGTTAAGCCTAGCTAACAAGTACAGAAGATAGCTCATAAGTTACAATATCTGCTATCTTTTTATTTTTATTCAATATTATTATTTATTCAGATAATAGTAATTATATTTTAAACCCTTTGATATACTTTAAGTATTTTTTTATTTGACAAAGAATACTTTAATTTTTGATTTTATTTTTATCATTAATTTTTGAAACTTATAATTTTTAACAAAAATTATAAAGATCATTTGATTCAATGAAATTATACAATTCTTACAAATATTTTTAAACAATTTGCAAATTATATTATATTTAGCAAATTTTATTAAAACATTTTTAATACTTTATTTAATTAGAATTTTATTTAATAATTTTATTAGTTAGAAAAATTTTGAATAATTTTTATTATTTACAAATTTTAAAACTCTAATTTCATCCTACAAATTTCTTTCTCTAAACCCTCCTTCTCTTTTCTAATTTATCAATGTTCTTATTTAACTTCTTCTCCTTACTTTCTCTCAATACTATTATATTATTATAACATTTATATATTCGATTATACTCATCTTCCTTTTTTTCAAACTTCTTCTTATACTCAACCATTTTCTTAAAAACATCTTCAACATTATACTTAGCTAAAAATTCCTTATAATCTTCTAATTCTTTGTTCACACCTTCTTAAAACTTCTTAAATTCTTTTTCCAACCTACTATTATCCTCTTATAACATCTTTATCTCTTTCGCATAAAACTTCTTACTTTCCTTAAACTTCTTCTCAATATACTCCAACTGCCTTTCTTTCTTTTCAAACTCTTTTCTATACTCCTCTATCATCATAAAAACTTCTTCTATTCCTTTTTCTTCTATAACTTCTTTGTACCTCAACTTTTCTTTCTCTGCTTTTTCTCACATCTTCTTATAATCATTCACCTTATCTGACAAAACTTCTCTCTTCTTTTCTTAAATTTTTCATTTTTATATCTCTACTTTTCTCTTTCCTTCAACTCTTCTACTTCTTGACTCAAAAATCTAATTTTTCTATCTTTTTTCATAAGTTCCTCTTCTTCTTCTTTCTTCTTTCTTTCTTTCTCAACTCTAAAAATTTATATTTTTATTTTTAGAATATTTTTATTTTATTTTTATATCTTTATTATATTATTACCTTTTATATTTCTATATGGTGATCTATCTCTTTGATATAGATAACTGTACTTTCTTTTTCTTATTTTATTTTCTTTTATTTTTCTTTTAAAATTTTTTATGAACTTTAATTTTTTTTTTATCCTATTTTAAATCTTAATTTTAAATATGTACAATTCTTTATTCTTATTGGTTTATCATTACCAAATTCAAATATTCTTAAGGAGTGCATTTAATTTTTTTATTATCTGCTTGCTTTAGTAAAGTAGTTTGGATTTATGATCATAAAGCTAGTAGTTGTGAGTTCAATATCTGCTAGTTAACAGTTAATCTACTGATGGATTTCTTTTTATTTAATTATTTAAATAATTTTATTTAAATTATTTTATTTTCATTTTTAAAAAAATATCCTTTTATATATACTTTTATTAAATAATTTTATTAGAACACTTTTATATTTCTATTATATTAGAAAATTTTATCAAACAATTTCATATAATTTTAGTTACATGAAATATTCAAATTCGAATGAATAATTTCAACAAAAATTTAAAATTCACAATCAAACTAGTTTTATCATAACAAAATTACTAGTTAAAAAACATTTAGAAAACTCTCTACAAGATTATCAATACTTAATTATTTTTACAGAGTTTAAATCTAAGTAAAGAAAAATATTATAATAGCTAAATTCATATTTTTGCTAATAACTTTTGAACTACTACTCCAATCTTTATATCATTAGAATTAGCATATTGATACAGTTTTAATGAGCACAAGATTACATAATTTGAATCACAGGATCCTGAAATTATTAAAGTTTTATGAATATTAATTTATATAAAACATGTGATTTAATTTTGATTAGATGATCACAACTACATCCAAAATCGATGATTTCTACTCCATATACTATTTCTACTATTTCTACACTTTCTACTAGATCTATCATAAATACTAGATCTATCATATCTACTATTTCTCTTATATCTATTATATATACTATATATACTATTTCTACTATATATATTATTTC
>CAJVPM010000519.1:0-16517 GCA_910592325.1 Scutellospora calospora
TACCAGGTAGTTTCATGTAAACTCTTAACTATATTTTACAAAAATAAAGATAGAGGCAAGACCTCACCTCAACCTATAGGTTGAAAATTTAAAAAAAACAAATACTATCAGCCAAACTTTTATTAGTTTTTATATTAGAAACATAATACATATTGTGAGAGTACAACTAGCTATATATATAATTTTAGATTATTTAATTTAAATAGTCTACTCAAAAGTTCTATACTAGCTGCTATACCTGTAATCTATTAGAAGATTATCTATTTAAACTCTTTAGTATAATATTACTTTCAAATTTATTATACTTTAAGTTAACTTTAATCTTATACTACTTTATTTTAAGAGATAGCTAAGCTGATATTAGTTACAAACTTTATTATTATAGGTCTAGGTCTTATCTAGATAAGTCTCACTTCAATATCTACTAATAAATAGATACTATGATATTCAACTATACTATACTATATCCTAATCTAGCTTGTATATATCCTTATTCGATATTTGTATAAACTCAGTTTCTGCTATAGCTCTCTACTAGATTAGGCCTTTAGTTCTTCCAAATATTTTACAAGACAGATCCTTCTAATCTAGTTAGCTGCTAAGCCAAGTTGATATTGTCATATGACCACATATAATAGATTTACTCACATCTACTTGATCTGTATTCTTCATACCTAAACTTCTTTGTCAGATTAAGCATTAACTAGTATGACTATTAAAATTTGTACTACTTTATCTAACTTGGGATTTCTACTATACAGATTCTCTACCTGTAGATCTTATCTTAATTTATTCATATATTACAACTTAAATATTCTGTTATACTTTTAATATTCAATTAATATTAATACAATATGATTTACAGAGTTATAATCTTCAGAAATAAGCAGAGTTTACTATAAGTTGAATATAAAGTTTGAGAAATTATTCAAATTGTCAACAGTGGGATTTGAACTTCAAACTTATTATATAGTAGCCTAACAATCTATTTACTTTACTAGATTACTAGACCTAGATATTATATTATTAAATTAATACTTTAATTTTAATTATCAATTAATTATAATAAATCATATAAATTTATTATTATCAAAAACAGAATTGATTAAATTATATCACAGATTTTGCAATTTCTAATTATATTTTATAATTTTTATCTATTAAAAATCAATTTCTATACTTATTTAAAGTTTTATTATTTAAATCAATTTCTAATTATTTATTTAAATCTGCAAGTAATTTTTTATATTTGCTAAGTTGATAATAATATCTTTACAAATATTCTAAACTTTTTATATTTATTTGTATTAATTTCTAATGATTTATTTAAATTTATAAGTGATTTCTCAAATTGATAATAAGTTAGTTATATTATTTGAATCTTGATAAAATTTAATAAACAAAATACTTATTATATACTATAAATAACTATATGAATATTAATTCATGAAATATAATAAATTATGTTGTAAGCTGTATTTTTTTTAAGTGATACTATATCTGTTCATTTATATACTTATATATATGACTGAAATTAACAGATTATATATTAATCAAGTAATTCAAACAAAAATTATTTTAATATATAAAAAATATCTAATTAATCAAAAATCTCAAACTATATCTTCTTTTTACTATACTATATAAATTATTTACTACAAGAATTACTAAAAAAAAATAGTTTGTATATAAGATAAATTAATTTTTTTTAATATTTACTAGTCTTTTATTAATTCCTGCTAATACAATAGTAAAAAAAAAAAAAATAGCCAAAAATATATATACCACTCTCTCTATAGATCATCTGATCACAAATTCGAGCTAAAGGTTTTTGTATAGAAAAACACTAAACTTACTAAATAATATCTTCTAGTACATTAAGAAAAAAGATTCTAAAAAGAGAAACACATATAAAAAAGAAGGAAAATAGAAAAATTTTGAATACAAAAAGAGATTTAAAAGAATTTTAAACAAAAATTTTACCACAAAAAAATTTTTGTTGAAAAAATTAGGATTTATAAAACACACTGAATTGCAGATTAGCATATGTAACACAAATACATGCAAAATAGATAAACAAACAAATACATTACTAATTTACGTGTTATGTATCAAGTAACATAGACGAATCATGCAAGACCAAAACCAGATAGTTTATAGGCAATTTGAATAAACTTCTAGAAAATTTTAAAAAAAGATGAAGTTACTTTTAGAAACAAGATTTAGTAAACTAAACAAAGAAGAAGTGAATCTAAAAGTATGTGGAACAGAGCAAAAGTAACAAGATTAGTTGAAGTAGTAACAAAAGAATATGGCAAAGAAATAATAGTGAAAGGAAGTGATGTAGTTATGGGTCTAGAAGATCATATAGATAAAATAATCGCAGAGATCTTAGAAGTAAAAAATAATATAGTAACAGTAGCAAGAAAATAGAGAAAAGTAATAGAGAGAGCAGCAATAATTGAAGGAATTGATAAAGTTAAAGTAGTATTAGAGCAAATAACCTAGAATATAATAGTAAGAAGAGAGGAACTAATAGTACAAGAGAGTAAGAGCAAATCGGATATAAAAATAATAGATCTAATGAGCTCTTTAAAGATAGTAGATAGAGCAGAAGAAGAACAAGTCTTACTAAAGAAGCAACTTCTAGTGAATGAAAGAAATAAAGAAAGCTATAGCTTAATAGAAGATATTAAAAAAACTCAGAATGAAGAAATCTCTAAACCAAACCCAAACCTCTACTTAGATACTACAGAAGAATCAGAAGAGGATTTGATACTAGCAGAGTCTGACTCTTCTCTTGAAAAAAGTATCTAGGTACCAAATAAAGATAGATGTGAAGGAAAAAAGATCATAAGAGCCAAGGTAGCAGTTATAAAAGTACTTGAAAATAATACAAGTTATAGAGAAAAATCCTTAAGGTGGTCAATAGGAAAAAACATTCATTTTAAAAAAATATTAGAAAAATTTAAGTAAGGTAACTTGTAGTGTATGCTAATCTTTAACTGTGAAAAAGGCTATGAAGAGGCTAGAAGAAATTTAGAAAACAAAAAAAAAAAGTATGAGCAAGCTAAACTAATTCGTGAAGATAATATACAAGAAGATCTGATTGTTTAATCTTCAAATAGCTAAGATATAAAGATCATTACCTTAGATATTAAAAGGAAAAGAGAAAAATAGGTGAAAGCAGAGCTAGAAAAAGTTCTAATAAGAAGGAAAAAGAAGACTACAATTATTTCAAATTAACAAGAAGGTATAAGTAAAGAAAATGTTGAAATCTAGCAAGATTCTATTAACTTAAATGAAAACAAAGAAGAAAACAAGATAACAGTTTGGAATTTACTAAACTAGGCAAAAAGAACTCAAGTTTTTGAAATGGTTCAGTTTATGTAAAGAGTAGAACATATAGAAATGATCAAAAGTGTATATGATAAAACATGAGCAGAAATTGAGTATAAAACAGACACTTTTGACAAAAAGAAAAAGAATGAGATTTGGTGTTTGCCTTTTGCAAACTAGATTTTATAAGGGTAATAGCAGGTACTAACAATTTTGAATTACTTTATATAAGAAACAGATTTAGCAAAAGACTCTTAGACCTATCAGAGAATACGAACGAAGTACTACTCTGAAGACAAGTTAAGAAATCTGAAGCCAAAATATTACACATATTCCAAAATACTAATAATAACAATATGAGTAGCACAACAGTATATTTTAAGAACCAAGAAGATATGATAAATATCTCTAAATTTTCAATGTACTACTATAATAATAAGCTAAGATAAGCAATTTCAAGAGATCAAGAAGTAGAGCTACTTAAAAATCAAAGATTTCAAGATTATGAAGAAAGTTAAGTAGGTACAAGAAGAAGTGAAAAAAGCTTAGGGAAGAGAAAAGAGTTTGAACTAGAACAAGAAGGGGAATACTCAAAGTATGTTCAAGAAAGAGTACAAAAAAAAGGAAGCTACCAACAAGAAGCTTTAATTAGTTTAGCTTTAAATGAGCATAAAGAAAACTAGAATATGTATAAGAAAGCCTATATCTCATCAAATAGTAGTGAGAAAGAAAGGCTCAAAGTAGAAAAGAAAAGTAACTTCTAAAAGAAAATAAGAAGTAACAAAAGAGGAGAATTAAGTAGGCAAAGCTACCACAGAAATTATAACAGATTCTTAGATGATATAGCTCAACTAATACAGAACTTGGAAAGAAAAATTAGAGATTTGGGAATAAAGTATCTAAATCGTTCCTAATTTTTGCACCAGTTGAATTAAAGAAAGCCTTGCACGTACAAGAAGGAAAACTTATACAGCAAAATAAGGCAGAGCATAGAGTTAACATCTGGATTTATTTTTATATCTGAATATAATTGAGGTCAAAAAACCCAATCCAGTTTAATCCAGATATAATTAAATCTGAATATATTTAAATAAATCTGGATATATAAATCCGGATATAATTGAGGTAAACCCAATCTGGTTAATCTGAATATAATTTATATTGATTATAAAATAAAGTAATAATAAAATCAGAAAATTATAAATTTACATATTATTTCGATCACAGGACTACATATAATACTATGTATAATTTTTATTAATTAAAATCATATTATTTAAAAACAATCAACTAATCAACAATTAAAATCAATAAAAAATTAATAGATTTAATAAGCGGTTTTATAAGAGTTTTATAAGGGTTTCATAAAGGTTTTATAAGCAATTCATGACTAAGAAGTGTAACCAATTAAATTCAATATATAATTCGATTTTATTATCGTTATGCTTTTATATTTTATACTTGGATATAAACTTAAATCTGGATATATTAGAGATGTGAACCAACTCGGGTCATATCTCTATAAATAATATCTGTGAATTTATAATTTCAAAAATCAGTGAAGTTAGTATATAAAAATTTATTTAAAAAAATTCAATAAATTTAGAGGCGATATATTTGATATAACAGTATTTGACTTTTTTAAAAAAAAAAATCATAAAAATAAAATGAGATAAACTTTTTAAGTTTAAAAAATATAAATCAATTGATAGCACCAATTGAAAGTTTAAGATTAATGTATTTAAAAATTGCAGTTGCAACTTCTACACCTATTAATTTTTGTACTTTTTCTGTCAATCTGTCTAAAAAAAAAAAAAAAATAGTAACTATTAATAATAAATGATAATATATTTAATAAATTTTGCAGTATATACTTACTGATATGTGATGTCAAGATTAGATTCTTGCATATTCTTAGCCCATCATTATCATACTCATTAATATCATCTGAAAGTATGTTAATTGCGACACCTAAATAAATTGATTTAAGTTAGAATTTAAATAACTAGTAATTAAATTTGAGATAATAATAAAAAAAAATCTGACAAATGCCTGATTCTCAACCCTTTTAAAATCACTAAAATTTGAACAATAGTACTCTAGGAAGTATTTATTAAATAGCTTCCTTTTTTCATTTTATAAATTTTTCTCTCACTAATTAAATTTTTGGTTTTATTAGTCTTAGGAACATATATGGTAACAAAGTCTGATTGTTTCAAAAGCTCCTCTAAGTTATTAACTTGCTTGGCAGTTTCTAAAAGCATGATTCGAAATACATCATAAAAATATACAACTATCCCCATAGATTCAGCAAGAATAGATAATTGAGATCCAATATGACCATAACCAATAATTCCTAGAAACATTAGCATTAGTTTTTACTATAAATAATTGAAAACTTATACTAAAAATCTTAATGTTTGAGCCAGAGTTGTCACGTTGCAATGTCCAATGGCTTAAATTTTTTTTTTGGACATATGCCCAAAAAAAAAATTGAAACATATTTGACATTATAACATGCCAACTCTAGTTTGAGTAGTAAGAAATTTGTTAAACCAGGAGAATTTTTGTTTATATAATATTCTAATGCTTGTCTGAACAAATTTCTATACATGTAATTAATATTTAAGA
Source organism: Scutellospora calospora (assembly GCA_910592325.1). Classification (NCBI taxonomy): domain Eukaryota; kingdom Fungi; phylum Glomeromycota; class Glomeromycetes; order Diversisporales; family Gigasporaceae; genus Scutellospora; species Scutellospora calospora. The sequence goes on from CAJVPM010000519.1 coordinate 5,971, forward strand.
TTACCAAGAGTTTTTCTACAAATTTCATAGCATTCTACTAGTGCTTTATTTTGAATTCCTTGGTGTATCTCGATATTACGATTACTTAAATGTCTAGACAGCATAATTATTTTAGTAATTACTAGCTCAGCTATACTTCTACTATAGTCAAAGGAAGAATTAAATACAGTAATTTTCTGGCTAGTAGCAGTTTTTAAATCAATTTGACTAGTATTAGCACAAAAACAACCAATCACAAGGAGTTTTTTCGCTTTTAAGAGAATATTTTTAGTAAGTTTGGTTTTAGATTGAATTCTAACACAATGTATATCATGGATTTTTGCTATAAGAACATCTTCTGAAAGAGTTTCTGAATGTGCCTTAATCTTTTTTTTAAATATAAATGTTATTATACTGAGACTTAATTAATATATACGGTATAAGTTATATTGTACTTACCTGATATCCTTCTAAAGTTAGAATATCGATTGCGACTTGGTTTACATTATCTAACAACAAAACTTTAATATTATCAGTAATCATTAGTAAATTCGTTTAGATGATAATCATGCTGGTTTATTTGCTATTATATTTCATAGTACAACCTTTATATACTTTAGAAAATTAGGTAGTACAAATCTAACTGATGAATTTCTACTTATCAAAAATTCTACTTATCTTCTAATAAAAGTAATATTAGAAAATTATTACTATTTCTTTTTAAGAATAGCATTTTTCTTACTAGATCTGGTGCAAGGTGAGTTCTTCTTGCTGAGATATGGGCTCCAGCATCAGAAAACAAACGTTCGGATAGGACTGATATCATAGGTATGAACAAATATTTTCAAGCAAGCTGATAAAGCAATGGAAAACTTGCTTGTCTTTCTTCCCACTACACTAAAGGGTTTTGGTGTTTATGTGCAATTTGCTCTCTTAAGTATCTTTCTAGTTCATCTTCAGTTGTTGTAAGTGAAGTAGGTGCCGAATACGAACCCCATAACTCAGCACTAAAAGAATCACAATCCTCTTCTATAGTACTTAATACACTTTCTGTATCACTATAATTTTGGCTAACTAGTTTTGCTTTTAATGCTAATAATTCTGCATGAACTTGTGCTTTGGTATTACTTCGTTCTTTAGAAGTAGTAATTTTAACTTTCATAGATCTAATAAACATGCCTTTAATTTAATTTCACTAGGAATATCCCATAATTCATCAAGAGACAAATAAATTGCAGCACGTATTTTTTCCAAAAGTCCATCACAGTTTGTGGAAGGTAAATACTTTACTGTATTTGAATCATCCAGTTCTTCTCTATTTTCATCATGCTTCTTATATTTTTTCACATGAATTACATTGTATTTATGACCATGACCTGGTTATGCATACTTCTATGGGTATACTGCCATTGTTTCCTATTCTCAGATGATAGAATATCAGCTTCATCACCACTACTAATATCTGATTCGTTATCTGAACCTTCTGAATCACTATAAATTAGGGCTATTCAATTTTCTACGAATTCACCATTTATAGCTACTGGTACATATCTATTTTTTAGCATACAAATATAAGGATATACAAGATTTATAGTAAGGTATTTGGCATCACAAATATGTCTCGTTATTTCTTCAAAAGGTTTTAATATCTCAACTATTTCTTCAAGTAATCTTAATATAAAAAATGTTATGAAACAAATAATAATAGGCTAGGTGCTAAAAGAAAGAGAATTCATCATTTTTTTTTTTTTTTTTTTGCACTTTGTTTTATAGTAATTAAAGTTAATTTATAATAGAATAAATTTTTTTAATACAAAACAAAAAAGTAGTTATATAAATAATAAACTTTACTTTTCTCAGTACCTAATTCACAAAAAAAAATTTTAAAAATTAAATACTTTTTTTCATCAGAAGTCAAACACAGTTAATCAAGTTTTTTGCTTTCTTTTTTTAAAACAGAATCTAATTTACTTTGCAATGATGCAGCTAACGTACGCATTGCTGGATGCAACTCTAGAATTCTTTTCCAAGCCAAATAAGATGAATTCTAATGCATCTTATAGTCTGTTAATACTTCAAGAGGACTAATTGTTCCACTGTCTTGAGGTAAATCAGAATTTATAAATATTTGTGTTTCCTGTAATTATTAGGCTTGTTTTGGAAAACGAAAAAAGGGTTGAATACTTTTAAGTTGTTGATGGATAGGTTTAACTTGCTTTAATTCTTCTTTGATTAAAGTTGAAAGGTATGTGCAATGCAAGGTTGTCAGTAAATATTCAGTAAATAATTATCGTTCAATAATTTTATTCCTTTTACTACATTGGCTCTATTGTCAGTAGTTATTGTGCATACTTTATCTTCCAAGTTCTATTTGGAAATGATATTAGAAAGCTCTTTGCTAATACTTTCACCATTATATAAATGGGGCATATAATGACATATAAGTAATATTTCATGAAATTTAAAATCAGAAGTAATCCAAGTAGCGGTGATACCAAGGTAGTCATACTTGCTCTTTGAGGTCCACAGGTCTGTTGTCAAATGAATAGTAGTGGCTATATTAGCTAATAATTCTTTAAGTTAATTTATCCCCTCATTATAGGCTTCTAAAATGTATTCCTTAACTGTTTCTGCATAAGGTATCTGATAATAAAGTTGAAATGCTAAAAGCATTCAGTGAAAAGATAAATATTTTAATATGTGTAAAGGTTGGACATCGTATATAATAAACTCTACAATATATTTTGTAAGTTTTTTTTGTCGTTTAGGTGAAAGTGTATTCATATAATTTGTAGTTTGATTGACTTTCACTTTTGGCTATAAAATAATTTAATTCATTTTAAGTAATTTAATAAAGCTTAAATAGATTACATTAAGTTTAAACATTTTACTTGTTTTTTAGAATTGAGAAAATCTTTATAATTTCTTGTGGTAATTTGATGTTTATTACGAAGATGCTACGTTAAATACCCTGTACTACTATCTGACTTAGAATATAGATAAAAGCTAGCTTGGGTTTCTTCATATTCTTTAATACAAATCTTATAATATCTAATTTTATCATCTGCTTCATCAGCTTTAAAAAAAAAATATGTATAGCTAGCATTGATTCTTGTTTTTTTTATTGTGTTAGAGGTCTGAGGTAAGATTATTGGTATTCCACTACTAGAGGCTTTTCTTTTTTGTCAGTTACTTCTGAAAGATTCTTCAGATTTATAAAGTTTGTAAGAAGTAGAAGTCAAACTAGAGGTTTCATGTGATGTTTGAGATATGTATTCTTCCTCTTCTTCTATTAATAAGAGTGAAGGTAACCGTTCTTGAGAAAACATTATTATTATATTTTTTTAATAATCAAAGATTTAAGTGTATTTTTTATTTATTTATTTTTGTAATGATACTACATAAATAATGATAATTAAGGGTTTATTCTTTGTCATTATCTTTAGAGCAGTGCTATTTATACCTCTCACTTTTAATATTCTTACCTCTCTCCTTTAAAGTACAACGATAATGATAACATTTAATACATAATGTTCAATTAAAATTTGTCTTTGCTCAAGTTCACATATCAATATTATTGGGTGCTACATGACTTTCATGTGACAAGTGGCTAAAATAATTTTTAGAAAGGTATAAATAGCAAAAATATAGGTATAAATAGTAATTTTCTATCTTTATTGTTATCAGTATAAAAATTTTCACCTTATTTTATCACTATTGTTATCAGTAAAAAATTAACATATTATACATAGTACAGCAATTTAGAAATATGCATATCAAGAAGTTAAATCAACATACCAATACGTACTGTGTACAATCAGAATTAAATTAGGATTTATAGTTAAATTTGGATTTTAATTTACATCAAAATTTTAACTTTAATCCAGATTTTAATATATATTCAGATTTTAAAATATATTTAGATTTTAGCTTTATCTAGATTTATATTACTCAAAAAATTAATTTGGATTTATTTAAAAATCGAATTGATTCAGATTTATTTTTAAATCTAGTTTGATGTATTAACTCTAGCAGAGCAAGAGATAAACTATATAGAAAAGAGCTATAAAATGAACAGAGAAATACAAGTGTGCAAGAAGTCAGAAAATATATCAATATAGCAGCTTATAATATAAATAGATTAAAAGGAAATAAACATAAGGTAGAAATATTAATTGATAAATTTATAGAAGAAGACTATGATATAGTAGGAATAATAGAAACGAATATTTCTGAAAAAGAAGGCTATTACATAACAAGTCACCAAGAAAATATAAATAGTTTTTGAACTAATTCAGAAAAAGGCAAAAGTCAAGGCTCTGGAGTAGGTATAATAGTTAGCAAGAAATGAGCAAATCATATAGAGCAAATTAGAAAATATAGTAGCTATTTGCTAGAGTTATACTTTTTCTTTAAGCAATTAGAACTAGTTGTTTTTATAATTTATATAGTACCAAATAGCCAACTAAGAAGAAAAGAAGTACAGAGAATAATAATAAAAGAAATAGCTCAGAAAAGACCAAATATGCACTTTATTATAATGAATGACTTTAATCACATTATACAGCCAAGTATTAATAAAAATAGTGGCATAAACAGTAACTACAAAAAACTACTATTACATAGCTAGCTAACAAAACAAAACTTTATTAATATGTTTAGAGAGTTATATTCAAGCAAAAAAGAATTTTCATAGAGTAATAGAAAGAACAGTACAAAAATTAATCAGATTTGGATCTCAGAAGGTCTAATATATAGTCTTAAAGAAGTTTTAATCGAAGAGATGACCTTAGAGACAGGTAGTAATCATGGACTAGTAGGAGCAAAAATACTACTAGATCACTTAGACTTTAGAGATAGTTTAGCATAGATCAAAAGAAAGAAGTTAAAAAGACAATTTTCTTATATGATAAGGCAATGAAAGAAAATTGAAACGATTATAAAAATAAGCTGCAGCACCTACTTAGGAAAAAATTAAACAAAAAGCTATAGTTGAAAGAACTCTTTGAGTTAACTAACAAAGAATCTATAGATAGTATAGATTTGAATAAAGAGTGAGACATTATAAGTATTAGTATTAAACAAGCAGCAGAAGATAAAATCCCTTGTAAGAAGATGCTAAACTCAGAATACAACAAAGCACCAAAAAAGATTCGCTCAAAATTGCTAAATGCAATAAATACAGTAAGAAAAATAGTAAAAGAGTACAAAAAGAAAATAGAAACAAGTAGAACAGAAGATAAGCAATTTGAAATTGAGCAAAAAATAGAAGAGATAAATAAGAAAACAGTATCAAGTATAGTAATACTGGGAACGCTGTAGAGTGAACAACTACAAGAAGAGCTCTATAGATAGTGGTCAATACTAAAAGGCAGATTAGTAGCAGAAAATAGTATAGTTAGCAGATTAGAAATAAATAAATATATAGATCAAAGATGCAAAATGATAAGAGACAATCAAAGAAGAATGATTAATAGTCTGCTAGAAAAGCTCTTTAAAAAAGTTGTAATTGACAAATTATTTGTAGAAAAAGAAGGGGTTAAAGAACTTTTTAATGACCCAAAAAAAGTTCTAGAAAGAACAGCTGACTATTTCTAAAAACAGTTTAAAGAAAGAAGGTTTCAGCAAGAAAACCTTCTGAGTAGCTAGAAAGAAGTTTATATGCTACTAATGAGAGTTAAAGAGAGCTATTATAAAGATTTAAACAGTAAAATAACAGAAGAAGAGTAGGATTCAATGCTTCAAAAGCTGAAAACTAATACAGCACTAGATATATCTGGTATTGGGTATATTCTGATTAAGTAAGCCAGCACAGAAACACAAGTAGCTTTCAGAAACTTTGCTAGTTTGTGTTTAAAAACAGGCAGAATCTCACTTAAATAGAAAATTAGTCAGATGTACTCTATATCTAAAGATGTAGATTAGTAGTTTAATCTGAATAATATAAGGTCAATACTATCAAGGTCTGGCGATCTTAGTGTAGTGGTTAGGTTGCCAGACTGCTATGCAAGAGGTCTAGGGTTCAAATCCTACTGTCGATGAATTTGAATAATTTCTCAGACTTCTGTACTCAACTTATAGCAAACTCTGTTCGTTTCTGAGGTTGTAACCCTGTAAATCATGTTGTACCAATGTCATCTGGATATTGGGAGTACAACATGATGCCTGAAGAACATAATGTTGTATGAATAAATCTTGATAGAATCTACGGACAGAGAACCTGTATAGTAGAAATCCCAAGTTAGGTGAAGTAGTACGGATTTCGATAGTTAATCTAGTTAACACTTGATCTAGTAGGAAAGTTCATGTGCATACGTTGTAGATCGAACAGGTGCAAGTAAGTCTGTCTGACACGCAAAAAGGCTGGTAGTACCAACCTGGCTTGGCAGCTAACTAGATTTAGAAGGATCTACTTCATGAAACATCTTGGAAACCTCGAAGAACTAAACTAGTGGAGAGCTACAGAAGGAACTGAGTTCGTATGAACATCGACAAGGGTCTAAGCTAGGTAGAACCCATGAAATAGGCACAGGACACTCTAGTAGGTTTGCTTACAAGGTTAACTAGCTCTGCAGATACTCACAATATATTGGGTATAATGTATCCCGAGAGGATCTAAGCTATTCAGTAGAATGATCCGTAACAAGCTAGCTAGCTTAAGCAGTTAGGTATTGTAGTGATATTAGTTTGGGATTGCATGTGACACTACATTGAACAGAGTATTTAAAACAGGTAACTCACAAGCGGGTTACAGGTATAGCAGCTTGTGTAGAACTACTTAGATAGTCTAATATCTGTGTAGTGGACTACTTAAATAGACAATGACTAAAGTTATATGTGTGACTAGTTGTACATTCTTTATGTAACTATAACAGCAGGGCCACTCATATTGTGACCCTGTATCCGAAAATTAATAAAATACTTGTAGCAAAGTAAGCCCCTTTAATAATAAAAAAAAAAAAAAAAAAATAATTCAGAAAGTGAAAATATCAATTTAAGCAAATAGATTAAAAATAAACTAATCTTTATAAAGAACAAAAAAGAATTAATAAGGTTTAGTATATAGGAGTTATGAATAAAATAACAGAAGAAAAATAGTCAAAAGTCACAAATATACTAAAAGAAGATATAACACTCAGGATCTCAGGTATTGGCTATAGACTCATAAAAAAAATAAGCTCTAAGACAAAAGAATACTTGATAAATTTTGCAAACAAAGTAGTCTACAAAAGAAGATTTCTTAAGAATTAGAAGTTAAGGCAAATATATCTAATTTCTAAGAGTATATATTAAGAATTTAATTTGGCTAGCATTAGACTGATAATGTTACTCGAGATATTCAGAAAACTTGTAGTCAGAATAGTTTAAAAAAGACTAAACAAGATCTTTATTGAAAAGCAAATTTTGAAAGGAGCTAACTTTGCAAGACTACTGAATAAAAGTACTATAGCATCTATATACATCTTAAATAATATTATTGAAAATATAATTTAAAAAGAAAAAGAGTTCTAAATAGCTTTTCAGAATATATAAAAAGCTTTCAACTTAGTTAGCATATATGTCTTGGAGCTCTCTATAAAAAGAATCAAACTTCCTAAAAATCTAATTACTTATATTAAGCAATTATATCAAGATTGTAAAATAAGAGTGATAACAGATAAAGGCCTTATAGATTTCTTCATAGCTAAAGATGGAATAGATTAAGGTGAAGTAATTTCTCTACTAATATAGAAAATATTTTATGACACATTGCTAGTAAGAATATAGCAGCTAAAAATTGAGTACCAAATAAAGTTATAATAGCTAATAGATATTGAAAAGTGAATATACAAAACAGAAAAAACTATAATTTCATCACTAGTATATACAGATGATACTATATAAGTAGCAGAGTCTAAGTATGCATTACAAGAAATTATACAAGTATCAAACAGCTTTCTTATACTAAATGATATTGAGATAAATAGAACAAAATCTAAAGCAATTATTTAAAAATCTCACAAGCAAAGAAAAAAGAATGAATATATACAAATTAGAACATCTCTGAGTCAAATTAAGGTTAAAAAACTAGAAGAAAGTACAAGGTTTCTTAATGTTTAGATAAGTTTAAGAAAATAAAAGAGAACAAGTATCTTATATTGCAAAAAAGAAGTAGGAAAACTAATTTGTATATCAAAATACAAAAAACTCTCAATAAGTTAGATAATATATATAAACAATATAGTACTGCTCCTAAAGTTCAAATATTTGCTAGCAAATATTTGTCTAAAGAAAAAATTATGTGATACTATATATCAGCCTATACTTAGACTAATTAAATAGAAATTAAAACTCCTATCTATATGTACGAATACAACTCTTTAGTATAATAACATATTTGGAGTAGTAAGCTTATAACAAAAACATATAAAATACCATATATTAGACTCTTTGTATGAATAAATACAAATAATATTTTAGGTATAACTATATTAATAAGATTAAAACAATCACAACTAGATATGAATATGTCAGAATATATACTTATTGCAGAAAACATGAACTAAAAAAAAACTAAACATAGAAATTTAGGAGCTATAATAATACAATACGTAAAAAAATTTGATCTAAGTATCATAAAAAATAACTTTATAGCAAGTTGAAATCTGATAAACTTACAAAAAGGGAAAAATTGTTTTATTGGTAATATTCTTAATAAATATAACATAAAAGAAGTACAAGAAGATATAAGTAAGCTCAATTTATAGTATATAAATTAGCTATTAGATAAGGAACAAGAAAGAATGATTACTTAGAAACAACTCAAATAAGAGAAGAAAAGAAATACATTAGAAGAAAAGCAAAATAGTTTTAAATCTTAAAAAATAAAATTCTAGAAAACAAGAAGTTAAAAAAAATAAAAAAGGAGTACTGAAAAAGAAGAAGATTTCAAGTACAAGAAGCTGAGAAGAAAATCTCATCTGACAAAAGAAAGAAAGAATAGGTATTTATAAAAAGTAAAGAGAACAAAGAAAATAAAATTAGTTATATTATTAGAAAGAAAAAGAAGCTTATAGAAGTAGAGATCTGAAAAAAAGACTAAGAAAACTTATATAAAGAATGTAGTTAACAAGAAGTATACAGAGAAGAAATTAAACTAAAGAAAAATAGCTAAAAACAAAAGTTAGCATTAAAAGAAGTTTACAATATCTCAAGTTTCATATGGAAAAAAGATAATATATCAGAAGTAATATTCAACAAGAAGTATTTAGAGAAATAGGAAAAGTGAACTAAAAAAGCAAAGTAGAGGAGTTTAAGAGGTTTAAGAATTTAGAGCATGTTAAAGTAGAAAATAGCTAGGAGGCAAAGCTAATTAATCAGATTATTCAGAACATAAAAATTAGTACAGAACTAAAAGCAAGACTAGAAGCAAATAGAGAAGAAAAAGAAATAGTATTTTATACAGATAGCTTACTTAGAAGTAAAAATACTAGAAGCAAAATAAGGATGAGATTTAGTATAGTTCAAATAGATAATGCAAATAGTATAGTTTTTAGTTATAAGAGAAGGATAGAAACTAGTTCTCATCTACTCATACAGAGCTAGTAGCTTGTCTAGTAGCAGTTTTGTTAGCTTCTGATAGATGCAAAGTAGAAATAAGAATAAACAGTATATATGTAATTTTTGCAATTAAAAATTGTCTTAAGAATAAGAAGATATATGAGTAGTTAAAGTATAAGAACAATAATATTCTGCATGTAATCAAGAAGGTCTACAAAAGCAAATCAGTTTAGCTAATACTGACAAAAGTTAAAAGTTATTTAGGTGATATATATAATGATTTTATAGACATACTTGCAAAGGAAAGAATATATAAAGCAAACTATATAGAACTGAATAACATTAGTAACAATAATATAAAGTATATTCCTGAATAGAGAGAGCTAAGTTTGGAAACTCTACTAAGAGCTTTTGTTGAAAAAGCAGTTCAAACAATATACAAGGCAGAATGGATCTAGCTAAGAAAGAAAAATAATGTGGAACACTAAACAAGAATTCAAAAACAGAATTAGAAAGCTTTCAAAGGTATACTAAAAAGCTATTATAAGCAATACCAAAACTCTGAAGTAAACTACTTGTGATTGTTCAAAATCAAATGTATTAAAAATCTTCTTCTTATAGTAAAAACTTTAAATCATAAAAAGCTACAATTGTACAAAGATAGTTTATGCAAAAGATGCTTAAAAGAAAAAGAAACAATTAGATATCTATTCAGATATACTAAAACAGACTCTAGAAATTAGCTATTATACTTTTAGTGCTGATGGTAGTTTTGATTCTTTTGGCATCTTCTTTGCAAAGTATTCTTCTTAACTATTCTTTTCTCTTTTGTTGTTTTGTCTTCTGTTCATATTAGAATGTTTGTTGTATACTCCTTAGATTCCAATTTTCTTCCTTTCTTTTGTTTTTATAGAGCTATTTTTATACTTTGTTTTCAATTTTTTCTAGTACTTGATATTTTTTTTACATATGACTAGATATCTAATTGTTTCTTTTTCTTTTAAGCATCTTTTGCATAAACTATCTTT
>CAJVPM010000520.1:0-16506 GCA_910592325.1 Scutellospora calospora
TACAAAAGAACAATTAATATTTTTTAATGATATATCTATGCTCTCACGTTCCAGAGTACTAAATTCTTTAGAATTTCGAAGTTTTAATTTAATAAGTCCAAAAAATCCATCTGGTGAGAATTTAGTATGGCCGGCCACCATAAATGAATATATAATTCGTTTATGCAAACCATTTAAAACATGCCACATTAAATATTTTATCATCATGTTATTTTTATTTTGTCCCAAGTAGTTGTCAGCATAGATAATAATGAATTTTTCTCCAAGACCGTGATTTTCGAAATAATGATGAAATATTGAAATAACAGCATTTGCTTCTTTTTTAACATCTTCATTTTCTTTAATTAAATAATTTGTCTAAAATATAAATTGATTTTAATATTAAAAAATTTCTAACCATTTTGAAAAGGAATTAAATCTTTACCAAAGATGAAATTTACCACGATATGTTTAATAATTATTATATGGGAATTCGTAAAAAGTTTAAAATTAAATTTTAGAGTTAGTGTTTAAGGTTTGAATTAAGGTAAAGGTTAGGGTTTTTTTAGGGCACTGAATATTTTACTTAGTTACTAAATATTAATTATCAAAGCCGTTTTTGAGAAACAACATATCTGGTAAATTTCATCTCCATAAGAGCTAAAATCGTCCTTTAAAAAAATTAGCTTAAATAATGAATACCTGTCGTGGAAAAGCTTCTTCACATATTCCAAAGATTGAAACTTTATATAGCGATTTGAAGTAAATTGATCTCTAAAAAATCAAAATAAATCAATATGTAAATTAATTATTTTTAAAATTAATATTTTAAAATAATAATTACTTCTTGTTGAGAAGAATATGGAAGATGTACAGCTTCAGCAAAATCCCACGAAATATGATTCTCGAATTCTAAAGAATTTAGTACTCTGGAACGTGAGAGCATAGATATATCATTAAAAAATATTAATTGTTCTTTTGTATTTAGTATACATCGTCTAAAATTTTAATAAAATAATTATTATAAAAAATAAAGTTTTTTCTCAATGTAGTATTTTATGTTGATATCTAGCTATTTTAGTATTACTTATAATTAAAGCTCAGAATTGTCTCGATATATTTTTATTAAGTACTTAACAGCAATAAATAAAAATATTTTTGACTATACAATTACTTTGTCTTTTAGAACTACCCGTTCTTGTATTCTGCCTATAAAAAATCTTTTATAAAAATTTTAATTTTTTAAATTATAGTTTTTTTTTGAATTATAAATTATATTAAAAATAGTTATTGAATTTTTTTGTTTTTTTTACTAAGCTTGATAACTTACTACACAATTATCTGCTATATTAGCTATATTATCATTCCTATGCTTTTGAGCTTTAATTATGATGTAAACTATATTATAAACAATACGAGATATAACGCGTACAAAATGACAAGACTATCGCACTTGTAACCCTGTGCAATTTCATAAGATAACATCATATCCTGTGCAAAATAAACTATTCGATTAAGAAAATTTTATTAAGAGGTAGTTCAGCTCTGAAGGGTGTAAAAAATAGCAAATTTCATAGTAAAATATAGTGAAACTTAATATAGTTTTTCTATAATGCAGAATAGGGCTCGTTTACATACAAAAGTATATTTTTTTATGAAGTAAACCTTTCTTGAGCTTTTAAGGAAAATTGTAGAGATAATTATTTCTCATTATAATGGTAATAAAATCATCACAAACTATCCAGTATATTTCGAGATATTGGTATTTTTTTTAATCATTTACATGGAGTTTTTTCTTAAGAACAGAAACACATAGCATTATAGCAACTAATAAATGCCTACTAATTTTACTTTGAAATTTATACCCTTTAACTGCTGACTACCCCTTAGAACTTTTAATGTATATATTCTTATCGCATAATACTCATAAACTTGTACAATAAAGTCATGCACAAGATATATAAAATATATACTAGGTGTAATTAGTGATATGCCATTTATATGATACCCGATTTTTTTTTTCGCGCACAGTATGTACAGTACGTATAGTGCATATAGTTGTTTCTAGTGATCTGATTTGTTTGGAGAATTCACTTCGAAGTGATCAGCAAAAATCTTTGTGTACAGTATGTACAGTACGTGCGTACAGTACGTATAGTACTGTATATGGTACATCACTAGGTATAATTGTGCAAGTGGTATATCTCTAATCAGGATGGCTCTGGTTTTCAAAAATTATTATAATTCTAATTATAAATTTTCTTACTTATAATACTCCTGTTCTTGATGTGCCCAATTGATATGGTCATTCCATTGTTAAACATTTTGATCTCGTTCACTTTCTGCTCAAAATTGGGCATTAAACCACATGTTTTTGTATAGCAGGCATAGGTCGCTTCGGGGTGATAAAAAGTGAATTTCTGGAACATATTTTTTCCAAATTCGTACAAAAGACTATCGACTAATATAAAAGTCAGAAGCTTCATCTAAACTTGATTGATAGATACAGTAGAGTCTAATATAGCTTTCACTTGTAGAAAGAAATGTGATAGGCATAGTATCTTCAAAAAAATGACAGCCTAATAGCATTTTTATTCATGCATATTTATTAAAAAAATATATGTATTTTATAACGTATTGCTGCTATTATTATAATTCCTGAAATATCTGCAAAAATTTTTCTTTCCTGAAATCTACTCGATCTCATCCTAAGAATTACTTAAGTTTTCAGAAATTATATTGCTGTTCTCAGAATTTCAATCTGAATACAGTAGCATAGTTTCCAAAATGTTAAGTAATTCTTAGAACAGGATTAAGTAGATTTCGGGAAAGAGAAATTTTTGTAGATGTTTCAGAAATTATGATAATAGCAGTAAAACAATTTCAACCCTTTTAGAAGCTAATATTTCTCCAGTAGTACCCAATTCACTGACATTCATTTTACTGGCACTAATTTCACTAACAGACTATTTCACTAACATATTTAGCCCTATTTAGGGTTAGGTTAATGTAACTGTTGGTGAAATGATATGGAACCTATTTTTCTATCCCATTTGATATTTTTACACCTATGTAAATCATTCTTTTTTAAACCTTATTAAAAGTATCTCAACAGTTAATAAATTCGATAAACTTTTTTATTTGAATTCTATAAATCCCATAGAATTCAAATAAAAAAAAGTACATTGAATTTCATTAGGTGGATGCCGAGATATCATTTATCAAAGTCAGAAGACATTTTGCTGCAACTTATATTTTAATATACGTATAAAATTTTTTAATTAAAACTTTAATCGAAGATATCTCTAGACAACTACTCTATAAAATTCGATGTACAAGATATCTTTGATCAAAATCAGATGACATTTGCTGCAGCTTATATTTTGATAAATGTTTAAAAAAAATTTTTAAAAATTTGATCAAAATATCTTGACAACTACCCTATAAAATTTGATGTACTTTTTTTTTATTTGAATTCTGTGAATTCATAGAGTTCAAATAAAAAAAAAAAGGCATAACAAAATTTATATGATGGTTATTGAAATACCTTCGATTAAAGTTTTAAAAAGGAGTGATCTACAAGGGTGCAGAAATAGGTGTGGAAATACTAACTCAACTTTTATTCATAAGAAAAAAGATTAATATAACTAATATCACTATATCAATTTATCTAGTGATGGCAATTCATGGCAATTTGAATAGTTAACTATAAATGTAAGGATATTTAAAATAGTCGCAAATGATAAAGCACGATGAGATTTTCTTCCTGTAAGTGCATGTACAATTGGTTTAATACAATTGTCTCAGTAATGATTACGAATATTTCTCTATTTTTTTTCTGATAGTGAATATATTGTTCGAAAAGCTATTTCGCAGATTTCATTATTATCAAAGGTATATTTAATGGTTAAGTATTGTTTTTCTTTACCACGCGAAGTTGTATCTTTAGAACAAGTCATTGCATGAAGCATTCCTAAAAGAAACATATTATGCTCTGTTTTTGATAATTTTCGAATATTATCAAAAATTTGAAATGCCAATTCATAATCAATTTTAGCTAAACACATTTTAGTTTCACAGCAAACTGATGTACGAAGTTTAACAAAAAAAGCTTCTTTTTCCTGCTGATCTAAAAGAACTATCACTTTCTCATCAGTTTCTTGCTCATCATCACTTTCTTTAATAGTATGTTGAGCAAATATTTTTTGAAAATTTTCAATTTGTAAAGGCGTAAGAATTTGATTATTGGATTCTTGTATTTTGTGTATATTATTATATTCTATATTTTCAAGGGATGATTCTTTTTTATTTAATGCTTCTTTAAATTCTAACTCATAATCGTTGTTTGTTTGATAGAACATTTTAAGCTGATTAAATTCTTTTGCTAACAAATATATTTCTGAATACGTTTCTAAAAAAATTAAAGAAACTAATGTATATGTTGAATCCATATTTTATGATAAGATCCAAAGAAGTCAAAGCCTAATGAATAATTTATAAGCATACAATCGAGTAAATGCAACATCAAAATTTCATATGCTATACTGTCACTTCATTCATGCAAATCATTTTTTAAGGGATGCAAAGCATGCATAAAATACATACCTGATAATGAATCAAAGTACCTAAACTTAAAACATTTTTTGTTTTCAACAAAGAATATACTACTCTAAATCTGAACGCTAACTAATTTAAGTAATTACAACAATTTAAGCGATTAAAACACAAAAACAACTATCATTGCTATTGTTAATATTCTGAATTCAATAATAACCTTGTGCTTAAATTATCTTCAGAAATACGTACGATAAGCCTTTAATCAGGTTATTATGTATAAATGCCTCATATGCATAAGTAAAAAAAAAAACTCCAATTATAATACAGTTAATTACAGGTATACCAAAAATTTGGATACAGTATAACCTCGATATAACGAACTTCGATAAACTAAATCAGCTGCTATAAAAAAGAATTTTATCATTATAGTAAGGTACCTTAATATATAGAAATATTAATATATCAAACCAAACACCCCAGCTCCAGAGCTTCATTACATCAAGGTTAGACTATAATTCAAAGATAGTCAAGTAATAGTAACAACTATAATAATTAACATTCGTATTATATAATTAATAATAAAAATTCACCGATTAATAATGCATAATACTAATTCGATATATTCTATTATAATTATCATATACGATTTTTAGTAATGAGTGAATGGCTTATTTTCATTTTTATTTGCACCAACACTATGTTCATAACAATAAGCATATTAGAATATTCTATCAAGATCATTCATACCTGTAGACTTTTTTATAATGTGAAACCTGTAATGTGACCAAGTCAGGTTTCTTCTATAAATTAATCATCAGGTGACACAGCTAAACCCACAAACGAGTGACCCAGCCAAAAAGGACAGAATAATCCAGAAGATCAAAAAGTGTGATACAAGTAAAATAAATATTAAATAAGAAAATACTGAGATTATAGTAATCAAAAGGATCATAAGAATAATAATGGTCACTAAGGTAATAACAGTTATTATAGTTATTAGAGTAATTATAGTCATAGATATAGAGCATGAACATATATATAAGAAATATTTATTATAAATAAAGGCCGAAGTGGCCCTAGTTGAGAGACAAGTTTCCCCCTTCGCTTTATTAAATAATTACTTAACTCCTTACATATAATAATTGTTCATCAATAAATAATAAATTTGTTAAACTACCTAACTCCAGTTTGTTACTAAGTAGCATAGTAATAAACTTTGTCTCTCTCTAAACCCTGTTCACGTGACCTTGCTAAATTCGATACCTGCTAGTTGTTAACCTAATGTACTTGGTGCAACTGTGGTTGATTTGTCCAGCTTGCCTGAAGTAGTGTGGTATAGCTGAGGTTAAAGAAAGATCAAAAAGTATTCGGATAGTATAAAGACCTACCTACGGAACCAACCAACTTGCCAAACCTAACATGCCTCTTTCTAGTAAAGCTTACCATAGGTTATGTGAAGAATTTGGATTATCAAGTGACTGACTCGCCGCTGTACCTAGTTTCAATAACAAATAAATGTCTCTTTTAATTCCAGCTCCAGAATATTCTAACTGGATTATTCAAATCTGATAATGGACGAATGCTTTATTTCAACTTCTTAATTCCAATTTCATGCTCATAAAAGAACCAAGCTAGAATATCTGACTGGATCATCCATAATAGCGGATTTTTGGTAATCAATAAACCCAAATAAATTCTTAACTTTAGTCCATGTTATAACAAATAACAAAGCCAAAAGATTACAGATAGATTAATTTTCGATAATAAATAGATGATTTATTTTTATTTTAACTCCAATTCTATGCTTCTAACAATAGAAAGCCTGAATGTTTTGATACTGCAGACTTTCGATAATGAACGAATATGTTATTCTCATATTACTGTAACTATAAATTTCTTAGCGTATCATTATCAAAATATTAATTTAAAATTATGCAAGTATAAACCTGATTTAAGTGTAACAGATATCAATAACATAATATATGCATTGCGAGCTGGCAAAAACTGGACTGTTATTTATTATTATTATACATGACGTATCTGATTAAAATATCTCTTTTTAGACTGAGTTTTTTTAACCAGTGCAGTATGTACGTTATTTGTAAACCTACCATAAGGGTATTCATTATATCCATAGTTAAGTAATCAAAAAAAAAATAATCAAAGTTAAGCTAAAAGTACCTGTTTTTTAGCGCACACAGACACACTATCAGAAAAGAGAATAAATTAATTATAAAAAATGAAATCGAGTCAACTTTATATTTAACTTTAAAATATTAAATTCAGGTTTATTATCATGGGATATTACTTCAACATTTTACAATAAATTTCGATGATCTATACCGATTTGCATCGAAAATATTTATCTGATCTAACTAGTTTTTTGCATCGTTTTATCTCTAACATAAAATTTTATTAAGATATCAACACTTCTTCTTTAAGTAAAAAATGTTCTTAAGCCAATTTCGAATTAGTTAAGCTTAAAAAAAAATTTTTATAAAATTGTCATTTTTCACCCTTTTTATAGCACCTAGCCCATATATATTTCTTTTTTTTTTGATACTATGTTCGAAAGTATTCAATTCTAGAATTTTTATTTTTTTATTTTTTAGAGTAATTAGAACATATGCAATCTCATTGAACATTAATACAAAATTGCAATAGGACTTTAAAAAGGATGTTTGAAAATAGAAGTTTTATTTTATGTTATTATTTATAAGTTAGGTAAGACCAATTTAATTTAGTAGTTTACATTACATCCTTCTCACAAAAGAGGATGGAGTGGGAGTGAGGGAGGGGAAGACAAAAGAGGAATTTATTATAAAAAATTTTTCTGAAAATCTGTAATATTATAAAAAGTGAGAAAGGTTGGAGTAGAGAAGAGGAGAGAAGGGGAGTAATGTAAACTATCAAATTAAACCTTATACATAATATTTATAATGATAAGACTTTTTTTTAGGATATTACAGATCTATATAATTTTCTTTATTAAAAATTATTACTAATAACATAATAAGAGGTAGAATCTATAAATATTCACAGTTTATAGATTATATATTCAATGAATATCTGTAAATTCTTTTACAGATAGTTATAAATATCTATATAAAATCTAGATATTATTTGTAAATAACAAAAAAAATCTCATAAATATTCATTGAATAGTCATGATGAATATTCAAAAGATTCCAAACTCTAAATAGACTAATAAATTTTATGATTATATTTGTTGTTAAGAAATTAATTATCGCAAAGCCCAGTATGCTTTTCAGATTCAGAAGTGATATTTTCAAGTTTGTCTTCTATAGCTCTTTGTTCAAGAATATGAGTATAAGAGCTTATCTAATTCTTTATCATAGAAGTTTTTGGAATGTCTTCCTCTTCTATTTCTCTAGTCTCAACATATTTTAAAAGTTCATCATATATAGCTTGTGCATTTACTCTCTTCTAACTTCTTAGATTTCTATTTAAGAAAAAATGTTCAAGCATAGATTTTATACTTTTTTTGATTCTAATACTACTTTTATTTCCTAATTTTTGGTTTTCTTTTAACACTTATCCTTTATACAATAGGAATCCAATATCTATTATATTGAAAATTCGATATTCTATGAGATAATTTTAATTCAATCATAATATTCAATTAGATTTTTATAACTACTTTAGCACAATAACAAAAATATCTAAAACAAATAATTTTGAATATTAAATAAGAGATTTCAAAAAGGTATATTATATTTTGATATTATTTCTTACTATTATATATTTCTTTTTTATCTTTATATTGATCTAAATTAATTGTATCTTTGAGTTTTTAAATAGTTAGAACTATTATAATATACAAAATTATTATGTTTATAATATACAAAATTGATATTATGTAGATACATACCTTCAAATTCATCATCATTTTTATCATTATTTTTATTATTATTTTCAGCTAGAATACATAAATATATTTATACTAATTTAGATTTAAATTTAAAATTATTCAACTGATTTGTAATACTTACTAGATTTTTGATTTGCTAGAATTGTCCATGTAGATTACAGAGTTATGTACTCTGATACTATTAGCTGTAGTCTATGAGGCAAAGTATTCCAAAGTTTATTTATAGATGTAGATATAAAATTATTCTATTCACCAATATGTGATAATAAACATGCATAAATATACTCACTATGTCTACCTTCTATAGGCTAATTCCAAAAAAATAGTTTTGAGATCTCTTTAATTGTTTTAATTTTAATTTTTGGCCTTTTATTATTACGAATATTATCATCATGATCTGGTTCTATATTTGCTATTATAGTTTCTGACAAATTTTTAATCACATTGCTTATATTATTATCTGTTTCCAAATTGAATTCAATTCATAAGTATTGTTTTATGGCATGTAATATCTTAAAAAAAAAAAAAAAGGTTAAGTTATATAATTAAAAAGAAAAGTATTAAACAAACTAAGCAAATTTTGAAGGATTGTAACATTTATACTAATTTATGCAGTCATATTAAAAATTGCAAATTGTTAATACTTTTAAAAACAATAATATTAGTAATAATCAAAGATACTAAACATCGCATAATATAAATCTACAATTATTTTTGCTTCTCTAAGCTCTAAAAATAACTAACTGCGAACTTCAATATTATACTATTCATGCCAATATCTGACTATTGCCATTAATTCTGAGTTATAGTAATGAGACCCATTGTTGAATATTACCTTAACCTATTTTGGCTTTTTTTCTATAGTCTTAATACAACTTCAAATACTAATACAGTAAACCAAGTATCTTGTTTAGTATCTATTGACTAATAATCATATGCATTAACATTATATTTTTCTTGATTTTCTTTAGTCAAAACTAAAGTTGTATGTAAGGTCTAATTACGTTTTCCAAAAAAGTCTTTTTTTATTTCACATGCTGTTTAAGGAAGTATATATATATTATAATCAACAATAAAAAGCATACTTTTAGAGTTAAGTTTATTTAATATTGCTTTATACTAGGTATTTAAATATACTTTACACATTTGATGTGAAAGGTAATATAATAATTATTCTTTTATATCTTTGATTTGTGAATGGATAGTTGAAGATACTAATTAATTTATTAAGTTCAAAATATCAAACAATTGATTATAATTAGAACATCATGTTTTATGATAGTTAATATATTTACTGAATGCATAAAGTAGGCAGTAGGAAATACAAAGATCATGTTTAATATAACTATCTTCTTTAATTACTAACTTCTCTTCATAATCATGTCTTAGGTAGTGTTTGAGATTTTTAAAACCTTTTAAAATTTTTGTCTAATAAAATTAGTTAGTGTGATAATTATATTTATATTAAAATAAAGTGAACAGAAAAGAGTAACAAAAAAAAAAAGAAAAAAAGATAACAAAAAAAGAAAAAGAGCAAAAAATAAAAAAAAAATACAGCATAAAGGAAAAAAGTATAACAATTATATAAACTAACCTTAGTATCTTTATTAGTGATATTGTTTTGTACAATATTTATCAAATTTCTGAAGGTTTTATATCTATACTCATTACAGATTATGCATAGTCTACCAAGATTTTCACGATATTTAAAATGCTTTAAATCAGTCAGACATGCCATAAAAGTAGTTTTTTTCATACCATTTGAATAGGTTTTGCTAAATTTTTTTCACAAACTACTTTTTTGATCATGCAAATATAAAATTAGTAATTTAGTTTTTTCATCTACATGATACAAACTCATTAAAACATTTTTTCTATTCTGAAAAAATAACAGGAACTGTTCTTCTTAGTTATCAGATAATCTTTATATAGTTTTTTTTGGCTTTTGGAAGGGTAGTATGCCTGGACTATAAAGCCAAGCATATTTTCTAGCCTTACTTATTGTAGCTGACCTGACCTATTAAACATAAAATTAAGTTAATATTAAAATATTTTATTATATGTTATATATAATTACTTATACCTAACTCCTTTATAAGGACTTTCTATTTGAAATTTAGAGCAATAATTAAAAGAATACGAGTTATACTATCTTATTCTTTTTTATTTAAAAGTAATATATCTCAAAAGCTATTTCACGTAGTAATATTATGTGAGTTTTGCACTAATTATGAACTTTGTGAGTTTTGTACAGATAAAGTATTATTTAATTGAATAATATTATTTTTATATAAATTTTCTAATAATTCTTTGTCAGTAGTAGGATCTACTACTTTGTTTCAAAATTTTATAGATGATTCCTTTTTAGAAACTGGCATTATATCAGTATATTCACAAGCAATGAATATTGCCTTTCATGCTCATAATTCTTTCTCTTGAAAAATGTAAGCAGGTAGATATATTGTTTGTAATGTAAGTAGAAATTGAATAATAGAGCTTTTTTGTTGATACCAATTTTGAAAAAGAGATAGCCAATTGATATATTTATTTGAAATTTTTTGTAATTTTATATGCTTATTAAATATTTCTTCTAATTGTTGTTTATTATTTATCCAGTTATTAACAATACATGTTGGTGATTCATTTCTTAATTTATGTAAGCATTCTCAAACTAATTCATTTGTAATTCTGAAAAGATATAATCCTGTAAATTTTTTAAGAACTTCTACCTCATTCCAAATTTCATCAGGTGAATTTCTTATAATTGTATTAATACAATTAAATTCTAAATAAATTTTTAAAATGCATTAATTTTCTTCAATTTTTAATACAAATAAATACAAATTGTTATAATAACATGTAGTAAATGAAGAAAAGAATCCAGTACCAACTCTATAAAATCTATTTTTTTAAATTGCTGATACTTGATATTACTACTATAAGCTTCTCTACTCTAAGAAAATTAGAAAAAATTCTATGTTGAAAATTAATTGTTTAATGATATTCTTATTTTTGAAGCCTATAGTAGCCAAACTAGAGTATTCAGTTTTTTTTCAAAAACTTTTGGATAGTATGTGTTAATTACTGTTGATGAATATGATTTAATATTAGTTTTAATTATACTACAGATACATTGAAAACTCAGTTTTAATGAATTTTGATTATTAGATAATACCTTAATAATGAATTTTGTATTATTAAGTTCACATTTAATGCATATATATAAATGATAAAATATTATATATTTCTTCATTCCTGTTTTTAGTTCTATATTAACTTTTTCTCACCAGACTTTAGACTAAACTCCATAATGTAGTTAAGGATCTATAATACCTATACTTGAAATTTTCATAACAAATTATCATTTTCTAGGCATCTTTTTTGTGAAGTAAATATTTAGCAGAGTATATTTTTCAAGATAGTTTTATAAGAAACCTAAAAGTAATTTGGATCTAATTACTATTTGTTGATATTTTTGCTGATGAAAATAATAAGTACAATGTATATTCAGTTTAATTCTGATAATTAATAAGCAAGTGTATTGATAACATATATCTTGTTAAAATATAAGACAAATACTAATGAATCAACATTTAAAAATCATATAAATATATGACAAAGCAAGAATACTGATATTTTCAAGGAATTAATTTGCAAGATTTTATAATTAAGAAATCAGAATACAATATAAGAAAGAAGTTTTTTTTATAAATGAATGTCACTAAAAAACTGTTTTATTCAAAGTAAATTTAAATGTTCTTTTATACATTTTCATTATTTCTAATTTATATACTAAATCTATTCATTAACCTTTAAATAATTTTCTTTTTTCTTTTTTGCATTTGCTTCTATATGAATTAATATCATTTTTAACTTATACTCTTATAAAGCTAATCTTCTAATCTTTAGTTAAATAATACTTCTAGCATTAATCTAGTAGGCTTTGAGTTTTCATTATATCTTTTTAAAACATAGCTTAGATATTAGAAACAAGACCATAAGGTAATAGTTTCCATATATAGAGTTATTAAATTATTCTACTTTTTAAGAAATTTCTCTATACTTTACCTAAATATAGAATAATAACTAGAAATTTCAATTATTAGTCGTAGTTAATAATGCAGTATAAGATTATATGTGATAACACAAGATAATACAAAACAGGAAAGAAAAAAAATAATAAACAAAGCTATATCTTTATTTTGTTGAACTGCAGTATAAGTAAGCATATTCATGAGGGCTTACTTGCAGCACAGATAGTATATTTACATTTTAATAGTTATTACTTATATAGTAATGATTAATAATCATCACAGAACTACTAACCTATACTGCATATCAGTTTTATGTAAATAATACTAATTTTTATTATCATTTTACTTATATTTATATGAATATAGATAATTCTGAATATTTCACCTCTTAGAATAGCTCAGTAGTCCTAAATAATTTATAATACAATATGTAATTAGCTTTTTCTTTACAGCTGTTCTCATAAATTCTAGAGTACCTAAAAATTTATTCATTTTCTGAAATCTCTTTGGTTTTATTCTGTGAATTATCTAACCTTTCAAAAACTAAATTGCTGTCTCCAGACCAAAGTTCTGAAGATAGCAACATAGTTTCTGAAGAGTTAGATGATTCACAGAATGAAACTAAAGAGATTTCAGAAAACAAATAAATTTTTAGGTTTCTAGAATTTATGAGAATAGCTATAATCTATAACTATATAATTTGTATTGTTATTTAAACAGTAAATTATTGCTTTTCATTTTATATTAAACATGATTTAACACATTTTTATATCATTGTTATACTATTTTTAAAGTTCAGAATACCTGTTCTTTATAAATTGAATATCTGTATATGATATTTATATGTTTTGCTTAATAGTCTCTAAAATAAAGTTTATATAAAATGATCCAAATTCCAGCTACTATTGAGAAACTATTAAGCTATATCTCTAGAGAAATACATGAGCATTTTCATTATTGTATAGGCAATGACTTCAATAGGAAAGTTCAAGTGACTTGGAATAAAATTTATAAATATTGACTAGTCAACTTAGATTCTGATCTAAATTTTAGAACTATCCTATAAAAGTAGAAAAACATTTAGTTAGTATGTGTAACAAAATATTTTTTTAGAAAATGCTTATATTCTATTAAATACTAATTATTTGTTTTGAATAATAACTATTAAAATAGATTCTGAACACTAATCTAGACACTCTACTAAAAGTTTCATATTTCAATATCTTATCTAATTATATCTCTCAGGAACAGAGACAAATTTGCTTTAATATTGTTTTAATGTTTAGACTATAATTTAGTTTAGTGCAATACCAAGTTCAATTCTGACAAGATCTGTATTGATTCACAAATGCTTTATATATAAACGATTATTTTAAAGTATCCTTTTTTTAACATTCTATGAATATTAAATTTTAACTAGTGCACTATGTTAATATTCTTGAGGCTACTCATTTTTGTAGTTAATTGAAATTTTGAGATTGTTAAAAAATAATTATTGGTTAAGTATACTAATATATATTTTATTATTTTAGAGACTTATAAGTCTATGCTGTATCCTACAAAGTTGCTCATTTGCATTTAGAGTCAGAATTTTAGGAACTCTTTGTTTTTCTTTCTTTATACGTTTCTAAATAAGGTAAATAAATAGTATGAGTAAAGATAATTCACTTTCTAATTACATTTGTATTTGCTAACTAACTTTATATATTCTATTTACTATAGCAAGGTGTTTTAGAAAGCTAAGAATTCACAATGAAATTTGGTTATAATATAATAAATTTTAATAAAAGAGAATTAGAATTTTTATTAGTTTATAGATTTTAGCTAATTAGATTTTATTAATTTGTTATTACAAAGTTATATATATAGTAATCTTCTAAGTTTTATAATTATACAATAAATATATAACAAACTATATATTCAATTTTAGTTATTATATTAAAAAAAAAACTATACTTAATCTGTAGATCCTTTGTTATTTTTAATTTCTGTTGTATACTTGTCAAGGTAATTAATTATAATCTAATAATAAACCTCTCTAGATACAGAATATAGAGACTAAGTTTTTAATACCATATATTTAAAGATTACTATAAATGTGGTATAAGAGATCCTCTTCTATAGTTAATTTGCTATGAATTAGAGCTAAACACAAACTACAGAGTCTTTATTAATTAAATACAAGTTTTTAAATAGCTTGCTTATTATATAGATATAATATATGTATACCTCTTATTCTTTTTACGATACAACTTCTCAGCTATGTATTATATATGGATTTGCATATGTATATTTATAGTATTGATATTTAAATTACATTTGTATTTTTGAAAAAGTTGAAACATAGTCTAGGTGTTATATGTCTAATTAAAAATTAGTTACATTTTTTTCGATTAGTTCAGATATCAATACTAGCAAATACTCATATTTATAGTTATAAGAAAAACTGTATTTATGAAAATCAAGTAATATTTGAGTAATAGAAAAAGAAAACTAGTAAATTGATTCACTAACTTTTACCTTATCAGACTCAGCCTTCTGAAGAATTTAATCTTATGCAATTATATCTAGTAATTTTGATAATATATTTTATTATACAATATAAGTACCTCTATATTTCATAAGTCTAATAGAGTCTTTAAAAAAAATTTAGTTGATGACAAAAAAATCACAAGTTATCAAAGTAACTAATTTGATCTTATAAGTAGAGCCAGATCTGATATAGTGAACATTAATTAATCAATTTACTAGTTTCCTTTTCTGTTATTTATTTGGTTCAAAATTTGAGAACTACACTTAGAGAGATACTAATCTAGTATATTAAGAATTTTGTCTTTCTTAGTGATTACAGTTATGAATAACAAATAAAATTATTTATATAAATTTAAAGTGAAAGACAACAAGTTTTATTAAATGCTATGCTAATTTCAATTTATACATGATGGTTACAATATTATAAAATTTATAAAATTCTAGCTATATTAAATGCTATCATTTTTCTAGCATATATATATTCATCATTTAGCAAACTTTTATAGTAAGTCATTAGTATTCGGAATTGATTCTATTCAAAGTTGAAATCACTGTTAGCTTAGAAAATAAAATCAAAAAAGTTAAAATAGTTATTTCTAAAAAAGAAAAAAACAAATTAACAGATTTTGCTTAAGAAAATCAATTCTGACTATTAAACAAAATATTTTTTCTTCAATCTCTATTATTTTCTAATAAACTTTGAATTCACTAACCTCTATATGACCTTAATTAATAATACCTGATGAAACTCATATGATCTGATTAAACTATATATTTTGTTAATTTGTTACTAGTAAAATTTATAGTTTCATCAATTTGTCAACAGCAAAAATAGTTTTATCAGGCATCTATAATCTTAATTGTTAAAATTGAAGAATAATATATTTAGTATTGAGTATAAATCAAAATATGCCAATTAACATATGTTTATAAGTAATAGCACAAATCTAATTATAGTATTGCTATTGAAAGATCATTGGAAGACTGCTGGAAGATTACTAGAAGACTGCTAGAAGATCACTAAAGACTGCTAGAAGTCTGCTAGAAAACTACTAAAAGTCTAGAAATAAAATTAATAGTGTCTCAAAGTTTTACTATTACAAAACCTTCATTGCAGAAATTTTATATTTTTGTGATAGCATTAAAATATTCTCTATCTAGTATAAATTATTAATAATATTGGAAGCTAAAAAGTAATTTTACTAGTAAATTACTAATTTAGATTCTTACTAGTATTATTAACGAGATATTAACAAGACTTTTGATGAAATATAAAAATTTAGTAGTTTTTTAAAAAACCTCGTTAATACCTTATTAATAGTGCTATTAAGAAACTAAATTAGTGATTTACTAGAAAACTTATCTCCTAGTAACCTATTGTTAACATATGAAATATAAGGAAAAACACAAATTCCTTAATATCTTTCGATCCACCGGTCCGAATTGGATGAAACACATACCATTAGAATCAGCTCACTGAGACGGTTCTAATGAGCCAAGAATCATTGAAAT
>CAJVPM010000521.1:0-16496 GCA_910592325.1 Scutellospora calospora
TATCTAATATAATGCTAACTTTAACCTTAAATTTTAGATTTATTTAACATTTTAAAAAACTATTCTTACATAATTGCTAGTTATAATAATTATTATTTGAGATATTTTAGTTTAGAAAATTACTAACTAAAAATATCTTATAGGTGTGATATTCTATTTTTAAGAAAATAAATATTTAAATTTAAGGTTAAAGTTAGCATTATATTAGATATTAGAGTTAGTGTTGTTACTATCGGTAAATAACTACCTGCTATATAATAAGGCCATACAATGTTAATTTTTTGGTTCTTCAACATAAAACTTTATATTAAAATTTTTTTACATATATCTGATATATTAAAAAATTTTAATTAGATGAACATAATTTTTGAGCAAGTTATCAAATTACCGTTACTAACCAAAATTGATTAGGTAACTTAAAATAGTACGTATTAGGTATACAGCAATTCAATTTTGATACGTAATAGATAAGTTGTAATTAAATAATACTATCTATAGTATCTGATAAAATTTAATACGTATGCGCTATTTTATTATTACGTATAGATATTATTTCTATTTTTTAGTAGTGTACACGAAAATTAAATACGTACGTACAATCATCTTTACTATAACGAACTGCTTATTCTGGATAAAAAAAAAAGAGTTCGTTATACAGAAGTTATTATGTTTTATTAAAAGCATTACGTAGCCCTTTTTATACTGAATTTATTATTAAAATTTTGAGTTCATTATATCCATCACTATAGAGAGGTTCGTTATATCCAGAGTTGACTAATGAATTTTTACACTGTCTCCGAGTCCAGTAACAGTCAAACACGTGAAATTACACACGAAAATACTTTTTGCCGGCTGGGTTATATAATTTGTCGGTTATGACCAAAATTTTGAAGTTTTGGTAGATCAATTAGTTCATAACGATAACGATAACTAAACTTTTAAGCTAAAGTTGCTTTAAAACCTAATAATACTTGAACAAAGATGTGGCATGCAGCGAGGCAACAAGAAAAAAAGGTACAAATATTTAGATATTTTTGAAAACTTTACATCTTATCATAGTTTTTTTTTATAATAGATCAAAGAGTTAATGGTGGATCATAAAAAGAGAGCAGAACGAAGAAGAGCATATTACGAATCTCGCGTACGTTCTCAAAATTCAAATCCGTCCTTCTACAAAGATTTCTAATTCAATTTATCTATTTATCAATTCAGCTTGGTGATCCTAGCCAACTACTTCGCCTTACTGGTACAGCAACTAAACTTTTTCCTAACGCAGAACAACACTATTTCTATGAAAATTCCGAAAAGTCCCTGTAGGCTAGAGTTTCTTCCGAATTTAGTGCATTATCAAATACTAATGTTTTCATATTAGGCATTATTTTTTTTTAGTAGTCACCCTTTTGTACTTTTGACATTCCCTGTTAATTTAATAAAGATATTCTATTTAATCTAATAAATACCTCATTGATTAGAATGCAATGGCAAGGAGATGCTGAAACGAGAATTGATAGGTTAGTTTAGTATATTGTAGGAAAGCTTTTTAAATTTCAAATTTTAAGCTAAAATTTAATGTCGATAAACGCGATTCTAGATTTGATGGGCGTGCGCTTTTAGATTACCTGCCACCGGATAATCCAAACCTGTCTATTCTTCCCACAGATGAAAGGGATTTGCAAGAAGAACTTAACTTTGAAAGATTTCGTGACTTAGTAGAAAATGAACGTCGTAATGGTTAGATAGTCAAAATTTAATTATCTGTTGTAATTCTTTTTTTTTTTTTTTTTTTTCTATATATATAATTTGCAATTTTTTGAATTAGTTCCAGAAGATTGTTGTCTTGAAGAAATTGAGGCAGAATGGACTAGTCTATTGGAAAGACATAAAATAATGATCAAGAAACTACAAGAGTATTTATTATTATCGATTACAAATATAGTATAAAATGATTCTGTCATTCATACAGTATTATTTTTCTTAAGAAAACCTGACACAAATAATCAAGGCTTTGGATATGATTACGGAACAGAGAAACAAGATGAAATTCCTAGTGATGAAGAGTCCCATCACCTTGATGATATCCATTCGTTATATGTTGAACGAAATTAATTTATTATAGTTAGCCAGTTTTTTTCTACTATGTTTACTTTGACTCACTTTTCCACAGGAAGATATTTTAGATTATGTGGACGATTTAACTGATAAAGACCGGCAGACATTAAATATCATGGGAAAAAAATATCAAATTCCAGATTATACTAGATTATTACGCATCGCAAAACGTGATAGAGAAGAAAAGGCACAAGAGCTTAAAGAAAGTCAGAAGGTGATATAAATAAAATTATGGATTATAAGTAATGTAGTTGAACATATATATTGACAATTTTCTTAAAAGATCAAAGAACGAAAATCGCGGCGTCACATATCACGAAAAGAAGAACATAATGAAAGATCTCATGTGCAAAGCCGGTATAATATATTCTTTAATTGATCGGTATTTAATTTTACTCCTATAAAACGCTAAATTTCTTTTAGATCTTATTCAATTAGAGATTCTCCTACATATGAACCTTACACAGATTCGTGAGTAATCTCAAATGTTCTTGCCTTAGCCTGTGTTATTATATATGTAGTTTAATATAGTCATTATTTATTTCTCTAGTGATTCATCAACGAGCTTTTCAGACGAACAAGAAGTTGGGAATTTTGTGATAGAATTTGGTAATCCCGAAGAAGATGCATCAGAATCAAGTTCCACTCGACCCCATGGATTACATAAGGAGGAACTATCTCTAGTACAATTGCAAAGAGGATCATTGTCATATACACGGTTGGTGAAGTTTCTTTTTCCACACTATGGTGGATCCGATCTCCAAGAAACTTTAGCGATGTGAAGAAAATCACGAATATCTACGACAGATTTTGCTGAAATAAGAACATTCTCCTTATAACATACCTTGTTGTAGGAAAATTGGTTAATGATTAAATTATTGACTTATTTTCATTTATATCCATTATTGATTAATACTGAAGGAAAACTGAAACATTATCCAGCCAAAAAGCACTTATTAATACCAATATCAAGGTTCCTCCAAAAAAGCTAACACCTGCTGAAAAATTACGTTTGAAACTTCAAATGGGTTTGAACAAGCAAATTCAAGTGGATGAGAAAAAGAAAATTCAGAAGGAACGTGAGCAAAAATTTGAGCGTTTGGGAAGTGAGGAAATTGAAAAGCAATTAATTAAATCTGTCGGTAAAAAGGTTAAGAGGTTTGTTTACTTGTTATAATTGATCTCGTTGATCACGAATAAGAATTTGAATTTTTAATATAATATAATTGTTTCAGATCTGTATCACGTGAACATTATCGTAAAACTAGCGTGAAATCTAAATCATCACGAACAAGGTTAAATACATTAGCTTTTTTTTTTTTTTTTCCTTCATATGGGCTAGGTGCTGCAAAAAGGGACGAAATTGACAAAAAAAAAAAAGATCTTCGAAAAATCAATTTTTATGTTATAAATCTTATAATAAATCATAAGAAAATGCAAACTTTAAAGAGTTATACAGCAAAATTTTATTAAGATAATAGTATTTGTTTCCTAAGTGAAAAATATTCCTGCTCAAAAAAAAAGGGTTTGAAAAAATTGTCAATTTGGTCCCTTTTTGCGGCACCTAGCCCATATTATCAATTACAGGTGTTGATTATATTTATACTTTTAGATATCGTCGAGATCGTTCGTCTTCCGTCGATTCGATAAGAACAAGTAAAAGACGACGTCGCCGCTCCCGTTCAACTTCATATACTTCTTCAAGTAGTCGATCTAGAACACGCTCCAGTTCATCAAGTTCTGGGAGTTCCACATCTTCTTATCGTTCGTCTCGTCGTCACTCGTCAAATCGTGCAAGTTCACATGAACGTCGCTATCAGCGACAAAGGTATATATAATACAATCTTTTGTCACTTTATTTTATTGATTCGTAAAAATTAATTCGCTGATAATATCCTATTTAGATCACGCTCTAGATCAACTTCGCCGAAGGAACGTTATTCAAATCGCAGAAAACGATCTGCAGCAAGGTCACCCTCACGTGATAGTTCTTCAAGAAAATAGAAAATTTCTATACTTTTTTTGAAATATATTACAATTGTACATATTCTTTCTTGTACGTTTTGAAATTTGGCTTTTATGTTATTTATTAAAAGTTTTGAAAGTCAGTGCTTTTAAGTGTATACAAGTCTAAACAGCAGATATTAAGCAATATATTTAAGATTACATGATATAAAACTCATTTCAACTACCCTAAAAATATACCAAGATCAAGACCCGAGTATTATCACCATCTGACATAATAATTAGATAACCGGGATATAACTATATTCATTTTTAATAATTTATATTCAAAATATAGTATTCAATTTTTATTACAGTACAATTGGTCGAGTAGTTGAAGAAATGGAAACGAATAATTTCTGGTGCATGCATAGGTAATTTTGGCTTTGACAGTTGTATAAAAATATGTTCTTTAAATCGAGATCCCGGGTATTGTAACAGGAAACAAATAATGTGATATTACGCTATTACACATGATCGTCATTTATCAAAAATCCCATGTATAATAATTACCTTCAAAAAACAAAATGTTTACTGCAATTTATTTTATACATTGCAATCTTTGTCGAGTCGACGGAACTTGAGTTGTAACATTATTTTATGTATGACACTTCTTGAATCAATTTAGTTGATTTCGAGAATTTTGGTGCTTAACTGATATACCATTATACAATAAAGGAACTTAATAAATCTTGACACCAACTTTCAGGTGAATAACCAATAATTAGCAAACCTTGTTAAATAAATAAATAAATTATTGTATAAAATTACAAAGTTTTTTTTAAAAAAATTACAAAATCTATTATCTATTGCAACGTTAATCCTCACTACCCATTATTCCACTTACGTCTGCCTAGTTTGGAGTAGAAGTTGTTGTTTCTAATGTGAAGATAAATAAAAGGTTATGTAGTTTTTTAAATAATGAATAAAATTATCTGAGAATTAATACCCACCAAAGCTAAAACATGATTACGTTGGTCTGGTGGCAACATATCAATTTGTTGTTGCGGAAGATTAAGAACTTGAAGCAAAAGTTGCTAAATAATAAATTATATATTAGCACATATATGTTATTTATAAATAATTAAATATTTAGTTTAATACAGACCGATTTTTGAGCTTCTTGAATTTGCAAATCATCTAAAAATATGCAAAACAATTAAATAAATGGAATTTAATAATGATAAATTCAAAAATTAATTCATCACATTACTTAAAACTAATATTTACTAATATTTCCAACGATTCCGGCTACAGATGTAGCGGGGGTAACGCCAACGTTCCCTATAACAGGCATCATTCCGGCATTCATTACTGGCATTCCTATAGGAGGTTGCATATTTTGCGTTATTGGTTGTTGCATATTTTGTGTTATAGGCTGCTGCATGGTCTGTGTTATTGGTTGCTGCATAGTTTGTGTTATAGGTTGCTGAATCATCGGTTGAGGTTGTTGAGGAATCGTAGAATACATAGCTGGTTGAAGTTGTGGTGGCACTGCGGCTGCATTAGGCACATTAGGTGGAACATAATTTGGCGGAGGAACAAGCGAGGGTGGATGTTGTACAGGATTAGGTTGAGACTGTGCCTGAGGATTGCTATGTTGTAATACGCGCTATGGATTTATTTAGGGATCATAAGTAGAAATTCCAAAATTTACAAAGGAAAAAGGCAAAAAAATAAATTATGAACCGGTAATATTGCTGGATCGACTAAGTTCTGTTGTAACATTGCTTGAAATAACGCATATGAAAGTTGAGGATTCTGTGCTAATAGTAACCGAGCCTGATCTTGATGAGTTTGGATGAGTAGCTTTTAATGAGATTAGTGAATCAAATAATTAAGATAGATTCATTAATATTATTCGCTAAAATTTGTTTAAAAAATAATATCAAATACCTTCATTGTTGATAAAATTTCAAGAAGTTGAGCCTGAGTCATTGAATGTTGGACTGTTTGTGATATACTTTCGATTGCAGATTGATGTGGTGTATTTGGTGGAACAATCGGTTGTGGTTGTGGCTGAGAAGGCGGTGGTTGTCTTTCTGTATTTAATCTTTCGGATGGTGGAATCGAAGAGGCAATTGCGGGATCTCCGTCAGCATAATCAACCCTTAGCTGTCTTCCACCAACCTCTACGTTATTGAGGTTACGTACTGCGCTTGCAGCGGTTTCGGCATCTTTAAATTAGATATGATTAAAAATGTAAGGAGTTGAAATAAAATAAATAATAATAATCGTTGAATACAAGTATATATACCGTGATATTCGCAAAACCCATATCCTCTAGGCCTTCCACTGTCTCTATCAAATACAAGGCTTTATACAAGAAAGATTGGTAGTTTTTTAATTGAAATATTCGAATTTAACAGATCACGTCAAAAATTTATAAACCACAAACCGAAAAGATACAACCGGTCCAACTTCTTTGAATACCTCCGTCAACTGCTCTTCGGTAAGCTCATAAGGTATATTTCCAACTGTAAAAGCCGTATAT
Organism: Scutellospora calospora; assembly: GCA_910592325.1. Taxonomy (NCBI): domain Eukaryota; kingdom Fungi; phylum Glomeromycota; class Glomeromycetes; order Diversisporales; family Gigasporaceae; genus Scutellospora; species Scutellospora calospora. The sequence continues at coordinate 6,608 of CAJVPM010000521.1, forward strand.
AAGTTAAATGCATTTATCTATTGAATGATTACAGAATAATTTTAAGGTATAAACTACCAAAGACAACGTTAGAGCCCCTTGGTCCACTCATCGTAAATCTTATTAGTCGCCGAAGTAATTACAAAAAAAAAAAAAAAAAAAAAAAAAAAACTCGTTTTTCTTAATTTTGATCTAGTCGTGTTATTTATAATTTAGGAATTACTAAATTGGTAGTACAATTAATATCTATCGCTATCGTAAATTATAATCACTAGATCACAAGATCAGTGTGCAAATTTCTAATGTTCTCTGAGAACATAAAAATTTATACTTATGTGAGAACATAAAATTTCCAAAATCTACTATATCGACGTTCTTGTGAGAACATTGTAGATAATTCAAATTTTGTCACTACACGAGATATTACGATTTAAAATTAGGCCGATAGTAATATCTTCGATATCACTATGATACAATAAATTTGGTTTATTATTACTAATGGGTTTCACGCCTTTTTTTTTTTTTTTATTACCTCCTTTATACGATCTATAAACTTGAGAGTTGTTTCAAATACAACATTATTCTATACTGCAATAACAGCTTCTTCTAAGTCAGATTTATTGTGTAGTTTTCAGTTATTATAAATTCAATGTTTTACTTTTTTCCAAACATTTTTGATAAAACTAAGGTTTAGTGAATATACAGGCCAAGTTATATGTACTATTTCAAGCTTATCCTTAACTTTTTAGCAACTTTATATAAATAAATTCTTACTTTATCTTGTTTTTTTTTTTTTTTTGTTATTAAGGCAGTTTATGTTGCTAAGTAAATTTTATTAGTTGGTATATAAGGTTATTTATTAACAATTCCTTATAGTTTGTAATTATATAAAGAGTATATAACCTGCCATATATATAACTTTAGTCATTGTCTAATTTAAGTAAGTAGATCACCTGTTTGGTTCTACACAAGCTATCATAATCTGTAACCTGCTTATGAGTTATCTATTTAAATACTCTGTTCAACTAACCTATATTAGAATCAACTAATATTATTATAATACTTAACTGCTTAAGCTAGTTAGCTTGTTACAAATTCATTTACCTAACTTAGCTTAGGTTCTCTTAGGATATGTATCACTTAGTATATTGTAAGCATGCAAAGTTTTAGTTAACCTTATAAGTATATCTACTAGAGTAGTCTGTATTTATTTCATAAATTCATCTAGCTTAGACCTTTGCAATATTTATATAATTCCAGTTCCTACTATAGCTTTCTACTGATATTGTTTGCTAATTTCTCTGAATATTTCATAAGATAGATCTTCTCAAATTCAGTTAGCTACCATACCAAGTTAGTATTGTTGATTTTCTTTGTGGAATGAATTTACTTGTATCTAACTTGATTTATATCTTTTGAGTGATAGTTTTTATTTAGATTAAGTATTAGCTGATATAACTATTAAAAGCTATATTATATCATCAACTCAGAATTTTTACTATGAAGATCTTCTGCTTATAGATCCTTTTAAGATTTATTCATGCAATGTTATATCATACTCCCAATATCTAAATGATATTAGTACAATAAGATTTACAGAGTTACAATTCCAAAAACAAACAAGGTTTACTATAAGTTGAATACAAAGATTCAGATAATTATCAACAGTAAGAGTATGAAAATGCAGATCGAGTAGATACGAGTAAGTCTGTTTCATAGAGAAAAATAGCAACACCAACCTGGCTTGGTGGCTAACTGGATTTGGGAGGATCTCCTTATAAAACATTTGAAGGACTATTGGTAGAGAGCCACAGTAGAAACTGGGTTCGTACGAACATCGACAAGGGTACAAATCCCTAAATAGACTATGAAATGGGCATAGAATATTCTGAAGTAGAGGCCTAGTTCATAGATAAAGTAGCCTATAGTTCTAAATATGCCATATATTTAAGTTGGTATTACAGAAAAAGTATTGAAAATCAGAGAGCTTAATTAGGGGATCCACAAGCGGATCTTAGGTATGGCAGTTAGTAGGTAACCTTCGAGTAGAACCTTTAAATAGACAATGACTAAAATTGTACGTGTAGCTAATTGTGACTTTATTGATATGCAAAATGTAGTATCCTCCTATCTAAGTATAGGTTGTAAGTCTTAAATAAATAAATATCAGGACATAGAACTCTCTCTTTAAACTGTAAAAAAAAAATTATCAACAGTAAGATTTGAACCTTAGACCTCTTGCATAGTAATCTAATAACCTAATTACTATACTAATATCATTAAATCTACTTACTTTATCTTCTTGTAATATTAGTTTATCTGCTATTATATATAGAAATCCTTATAGCAAAAGAGTTTAAAATAAATTAATTTTTATAATATGTATTTAATTTATTTTATTAAGATGAATTTAATTATATAAAAAAATTTTTTTTTTCTAACTTAAGTGATCTTGTCTGTTATTTATTAGATAAAATATTATAAAATACATATAAAATACAAAATATATAAATCTTAAAACTAATCTATAACTATATCTCTTCTTACTGCAATTTTGAACTTACTCAGCTACCAAATAGTACTCAGATATGATCTACTGCAAAAGTTATTTTTTTATTTGTAGTAACTCTTCTTAAAGAAGATATAATCCTTAGATCAACAAAGATAACTTTAGACCTTATCAAGATTCTAAGTCCTTTTTAATCTAGTTAATACTAAGTTATAAGTAGTTAATATCTTGTCTTAAAATAGAAAAAATAAAAATTGTTATTAATTTAAAAGCATTAAGCTTACTAACAAAGAAAAACTTGCTCTAAGTCATAAAAACTTTGTTATATAGTAATATAATAAAAAAAACAGAATATATAAAGCAACTAAAAAAAATGTAACTAAATACTTTGTAATCTGAGTTAGGCTTAAAAATTTTAAGTTATATAACTTATAACCTATCTTGAATAATTTTCTTTCTACATATAATCTATTCTTAAAATCTAGAATCTGTAATACTAAGATCACATAATAAACTAAATAATAAACAAAGTATATGACTTTGTTTACTATATAAGATCATATATCTACAAAATATTTTTAAAAATAGAAAGAGTAAACAATACTAATATTTTGTAGAGAAGAACTTAGATTTCTCACTTTTGTTAAGAAAAATAGAAGATCAAAGAGAAAAAGCTTGTAATAAGTTCTTGTTTTCTAAGTTCAAAAGAGTGTGTAGACAAAATAATTTATTGTTATCTTTTTTAAGACTTTTTTTACTAACTTCATTAACAAAAAACTCTTTATGTCTTTTTACTAAAATTTTTTATACAAAGACTTTCTTTACCTATTAGTTATCTTGTATAATATCACTTTTAGCTTGCATATTAAATATACAAAGAAGTCTCTAATAGTAAGCCTAGTTAACCTCTATAAGAACTATTGTATTGTAAAAAAAACTTCTTTATTTTCTTTAATAAATTTTTGTTTTTTTACTTTTTCAAATTTTTGAAAAAAAAATTGTCAGAAAGAGTTATTTAATTATATAAAAATTAATTTATTTTAATTACTAGATTACAAAATATATTTATTTAAACATTAATAATTTAAAATATTTTATTATATTCTTTTGTATTAAAAGTTTTTATATATTGAATAGTATTCAAAATTATTATTTTTTTTTCTGTTTAAAGAGAGCTTACTTTGCCAGAAGTATTTTATTAATTTCAGATATAGAATCACAATATGAGTAATTCCTGCTATTATCATTATATGAAGAGTATACAATTAGTCATATATATAACTTTAGTTATTGTCTATTTAAGTAGTCTGCTATACAAACATTAGACTATCTGAGTAGTTTTACATAAGCTGCTATATCTGTAATCTGCTTGTAAGTTACTTGTTTAAATACTTTGTTCAATATAGTATTATATACAATCTCAAATTAATATTATTGCAATACCTAACTACTTAAGCTAGCTAACTTGTTACAGATCATCTACTGCCAGCTTAGATTCTCTTGAGAATACATTATATTTAATATATTGTGAGTATCTGCAAAGCCAGTTAACTTTGTAAGCAAATCTACTAGAATATCCTATACCTATTTTATGAGTTTTACTTAGATTAGACCTTTGTTAATATTCATATAAATCTAGTACCTTCTATAGCTTTCTACTAATTTAGTTCTTTGAGGTTTTCAAAATATTTCATGAAGCAGATCCTTCTAAATCTAGTTAGATACTAAGTCAAGTTAGTATTACTAGTCTTTTTGCATGTCAAACAGACTTACTCGCACCTGTTGATCTATAATATATGTATATAAACTTCTCTATTTGATTAAGTATAAATTGAATTGACTATCGAAATTCATACTACTTTAACTAACTCAGAATTTTTACCATATAGATCCTCTGTCTGTAGATTCTATTAAGATTAAGATTTATTCATACAATGTTATATCACGTCATACTTCTAATATCTGAATAATATTAGTGCAATATAATTTACAGAGTTATAACTCTAGAAATGAACAAAGTTTACTATAAGTTGTGTACAGAAATCAGAGTAATTATTCAAATTCATTGATAGTAGAATTTGAACTCCAGATCTCTTATATGGTAGTCTGATAATCTAACTACTACACTAAGATTATTAAACCTTTAGTATTCAAAATTATATTTGTATATACTTTACTATTCATATATAATATATAATATATTTACTTAAACTATATGTGAAGCAAAACTTTTATTATTTAAAAAACTTTAACGTAGCTAATATTTTTAAGAAATACATAGTAATCTCAATAGAAAAAACAACATGAGATATGCTTAAACTAGTTTGGTACTAGTTTATGAGTAGATATAAGTAGTATAAAGTATAAGACTTAGCTTTGGCAAGGAGTAGCTATTGAGGTTTTCTAAAAAAATATGTTATTCATTCTTAAACAATAAAAAAAGAAAAGTTAAAGAAAAAGAAGAAAAAGTACCTACTACAGTACTTGAACTGAGTCAAGTACTCTACTCTATTTCATCACTATAGTTTTTGCAACTACTACCTTTTATCTCAATTTTTGGTTTTTTTTCTGAATAATTGTGAGGATTTGGCATACTCTCATACAAAGATTGATATTATTAACTATTTCCAAATTAAAATAGTCTGTTGATATACAAAATTGTACAGGAAAACAACATGTAAAAATGCTAAGTACATAGAACAACCTTTTTAGATTTAATCACAGAACTAGTATAAACAATGAGATATATATTTTAACTGTTATGCAATAAAATATTTTTATTAATTTAGAAGAGATTCTTTTTTGTAGATTAGGTTTCTTTTCTTATTTTTTTTCTTTTCTTTTTTTTCTTTTATATTCAGATTAGTTTTTTTTTTTGTGACAGATTTTTCTAATTTGAATCTGTATTTTAGATTATAATCACTTTAAATCTAAACAATTTTTATTTTCTATATTTAGTTAGGTTACACTCTATTTTTTCTCTTAAAGTAATATCTAGGATTAAGAATAGAGTAGTACTAACTAAGTAATCTTAATATAGATATATAGCAGCCTTCTGCTAATCAATTAATTATGACTTTGTTTAGGCAAACCTTTTTTTTTGAGAAGAAAATTTTGCTATTGTAGTAGATTATATTTGGGTACCTTATAGCAGCCGAGTAAGTCTTGAATTGCAATTAGAGGCAAATATATAGCTAGATTAGTTTAGTTTATAATTTTATATAACATTATTTATATATTTTCTATTAATAAATGATAAGCAAAATCATTTAAGCATAAAAAAAGATATACAATATATTAAATAAAATAAATTGTATCTATATATATTTTCAAACTATAATTAATTTTTATTTACTTTTTTTTTTTTAAACTATTACTAGTTAAAAAAGTAAAATTTAATCTAAATTCAAATCAAATTAGCTAAAAAAATTAATTTATATTTAATTTATATTTGATTTAAAATACTAATTAGCTTAAAATCAAAATTTAATTTTAGATTAAATTATTAATTTTAAAATTTAATTTAAAACTAAACTTTAAATTTAAATTAAATTTTATATTATTTAATTTAAAATTAATCTTTAAATTTTGTTTTTTGAAATTAGGTGATCTTGCTCTTTTTTTATTGAAAGAAAACATATAATAATATTATAACAAAAAATATAAACTTAGCAAAACTAGCTATATAATTGTTTTTTCTGTACAAGTCTAAATTCATTCAGCTATCATAATAGTGCTCAGATGTGATTTAACTATAATAGCCAATTTTCTTCTTAAAAGAACAGCTTGTCTAAGTAAGATTATATTTAATCAATCAACAGAAGATTATTATATACTGTTTTTATTAAAATTGTCTAATTCTCTAACCTTTTTCTTTTAGCTTCCTGAGCTGAAGGAATTAAGTTTTAACTAACTAATAAAAAAACAAATATCAAGAAAAATAAAAGAGAAAATAATAAAAGGTAAGAATAACTATTACCTATATGAAAGAAAAAAAAAAGTACAAAAAGAAAATAAAAGTAAGAAAAAAAAACAGAGAAAAAGATAATTAAGATAGAACACACTATTATAGCTCATGCTAAGGCATAAAATTAAAAATTATTTATAGTACTAACATATATACTATAAATCTCATATATAACTTCTTATTAGCTATCATTCTATTTACTAAGCAGATCTGTAATGGCTTCATATGTGTTAATTAACTTGTAAACAATCAAGACATAACTTGTCTAAAATAGAATATAGTATGAGTGTAGATCCTTTGTTGAAGATGAGCAAGAATCTCTACTTTTTTATCAAAAAAATAAAAAAAAAATAACAGTCATTATATTCATATTGTTGGTCAAAGGATATAGGAGATTGTTTACAGAAACAAGTTATGAAGTAAGAGAGTATTGAAGTATTTGCTCCAGTGCAAGAGACTGTTTGTTATTTTTTCTCTTTGTCTTATCTTTTTTTTTTTTTAAAATGCTATAATATAAACTTTTAGCTAAAATAATAGTATTATCATCTACTAGATCTTTTTGCCTCTTAAATAAAGTTTACTAGGCTATACAACTTACACTTCTATTTAATAGCTACTATTTTGCTAGATTTCTTAGAGTTAAAAGTTATTTTGTATTTTAAAAAATTTTTACTCTGTAATAGTTTAGATAATCAGCAGGAAGAGTTGTATATTATCTGTTAATCTTTAAATTTAGAGATTAATTTTAAATTAAATAGTTATAAATTCAATTTAAATTCAGAATTTGATTTTAGATTAAATTTTAAAATTAATAATTTAACTTAAAATTAGATATTAATTTTAAGTTAATTAGTATTTTTAGATTAAATATAAGTTAAATATATGATTGATTTTTTTAACTAATTTGATCTAAATTCAACTAAAAATTTGAAAATTTAATTTTAATTTAGAAATAAGTATTTTAAATTTTTTATTAAATTTTATTAAGAAGAAAAAAAAATAAAACTAATAATTTTGCTATTTAGAACTTATTAAAACTTTTAAAGATAATAATAATATTTTTTTTTTAATTTATATATATTTTAATAATAATAGTAATTTAAAATTTTTAAAAATTTCTAACAAAAATATCTTAATAACTATTGTTACAGATAGCGTAGCCTTTTTAATATACTATAAGTAATAGTAATATAGCTATCTAATTACTTTAAGAAGCAGTGTTTAAGAGAGAAGTTTTTTTAACTAATTGTAAAGACAAGTTCTACTCTACAAGAAGCAGTTCATTTAGATTTATTTTTTTTTATTTTTATTTTTTTTTATTTTATTTTTCAATAAGCTATCTGCAGATTTTTATTAAGTATTATTTTTTAAGTTATATTTGTTAGTAAGAATACAATTAGCTATATATACAACTTTAGTCATTGTCTATTTAAAGGCTTTGCTATATAAATTATCTACTAATTGCTATATCTAGTATCTGCTTATAAATACTCTATTTAATTTTCTGGTGTTATCTGCTTTACTAGCAAATTGAGTACAATATACTACTTTTTGTGAAGTTTTATCTATAGTAAAATTCAATTTTTAACCTAATATTTATTATCTATGCTAATCTTATGCTATTTTATTTGAGGACCACTCAGACTAACTTATGCTTCAAATTGTCTTTATAGAACTAAGCTCTATTACAAAGTACCCCAATACGTCCTATTCCAGTGAGGGCTTGCAGGTAACCCCAACTATACTATACTATAGCCTAATTAAGCTAGTATATACCCTTATCAGTATTCATATGAACTCAGTTCCTTCTGTAGCTCTCTACCAAATTGGTCTAGTTTTTCTAAATATTTTACAAGATAGATTATCTTAAATCTAGTTAGCTGCCAAGCTAAGTTGGTGTTGCTATTTATATAATGTTATATCATACTTAACTTTTCTGTTATATTAAGAACTTACTTATATCCACTCAGTTTGTATTCATTATTTTTAGACTTCTTTCAGATTAAGCGTCAAGCTGGTATGACTATTTAAATCTGTACTATATTACCTAACTTGAGATTTCTACTATGCAGGTTCCTTGCTCATAGATCCTATCAAGATTTATTCATATAATGTTATATTAGACCTGATTTTGCTGTTATACTTCTAATATCTGATTAATATTAGTACAACATGATTTACTGGATTACAACTCTAGAAATAGATAAAGTTTACTGTAAGTTAGATACAAAGGTCTGAGTAATTATTCAAATTCATCAATAGTAGAATTTGAACTTCAGACCTCTTACATGACAGTCTGGCAACCTAACTACTATACTAAGATCACTAGACCTTAGGTTTATTTAATAATAAAATATTTATTAATTATAAATATTTAAAGTCAAGTACAAGAAGGAAAGAGGAGTTGAGGTCTAAACAACTAAAGGACAAGAAAAGAAATTCTATTTGTATTTATAACTTTTTAGCAAGTGTTATGTAAGTATTAGCAAAGTATTATATAAGTATTTGTATAAGCAATAGTTAAGTATTACTATTAATAGTTTAGTACTGTAAGAGGCTTAGTATTCAGCATAGGTTAGTATAGTTTAATACAGTTTTTTAGTATAGTTTGGTATAGTATTAGCATAGTATTTAGTACAGTTTTGGCACAGTTCTTAGCAAAGTATTCAGCATAGTTTAGCATAGTATTCAGCATAGTCTAGTATAGTTTTAACACAGTATTTTCTTGCTATAGTCTATATTTACTCTAAATTTTATATAATAACTTCAGATATAATTTATATTATTATGTAGCTAATATTCTTGGCTACAAAGTTACTTAAGGATATTTTTCACTAGAAATGCTTCTTTAGAAACTTCACTTAGTAGTGAATGTTTATAATAAATTTTTCTATTCTAAAATATCTATACTAAAATAATACAATATAAGAAATAACTAAATACTAATATAACTAATAATATAACTAAAATATAATAATTATATAATAATAAAAGTAACTAAAAATCTATCCTATAACATATTCTCTTCCTTAAAGAAATTTGTTTTACAAATTTAAAATTTAAGAACTTGTAAAAGTTCTGTAAACTTTGTTTCAGTCAGCTTTGTTATTTGAGTAATACTAAGCTTCTTGGTCTAGTATAGAAGTTCTAAGGGCTTGTTTTCAAAGACTTCTCTTAGTTATATAGCTCTTTTCTAAATATCTTTTATTTTCTAGTTACTATATTATCAATTAAATATAGCTCTAATCTGATCTTAGTTTGCTCTATTGTTCAATATAATCTTTTTAAGATAATAGTAAGCTTCTAAAATTCTAATAGATCTAGTTTTTTTTTTTTTTTAACTTGGGTGACCTTACCCTTGGTTTATTAGTAGAAGATTTATAAAGAAATCATAATACAAAAGTAAGAAAAAAACTAATATTCTAAACTACTAA
>CAJVPM010000522.1:0-16483 GCA_910592325.1 Scutellospora calospora
TTTCTTATAATGTAAAAACAAATACTGCAAAAAGATAATCCTTATTTTCAAATTTTATTATCTATAATTATTTTTTTTTATTTTTAAGATAGCTTTACATTGCCAGATGATTTTTATTAGTTTGATATATAAGATTACATATGGGCAATTTCTACAGTTTGTAATTATATGAAGAGTATACAACAAGCCATATATATAACTTTAGTCATTATCTAATTTAAATAGTCTGCTGCATAGGTGATAGACCACCTGATTAGTTCTACACTATGCTACTATATCTGTAACTCACCTATGAGTTACCTATTTAAACACTCTGTTTAACTAACCTATACCGTTACAAACTAATATTACTATAATATCTAACTACTTAAGCCAGCTAGCTCATTACAGATCTATTTTTCAACTCCAGCTTAGGTCCTCTCAGGATACTTATTGTTTAATATATTGTGAGCTTACAGAGCTCTAGTTAATCTCAAAGCAAACCTACTAGAGCAACCTATGCCTATTTTATAAACTTATCTAGTTTAGACTCTTGTAGATATTTATACAACCCTAGTTCCTACTATAGCTCTCTACCAGTTTTCTGTATTTATCTTCTCAGATGTTTTATGAGGCAGATTCTTCTAATCTAGTTAGCTACCAAGCCAAGTTGGTATTACTGATTCTCCCTATGAAATAGATTTATGCGCACCTAACTTGATCTGCATTTTTTAATAATAGTTTCTTTTCTAGATCAAGTATTAGCTAATATAACTATCAAAAGCTATACTATTTCACTAACTCAGAATTTCTACTATGCAGGTCCCCTACTCATAGATCTTATTAAGATTTATTGTATAACATTATGCACTTCATCATACTTCTAATATCCGAATGATATTGGTACAATATAATTTACAGAATTACAACCTCAGAAATAGACAGAGTTTACTGCAAGTTAGGTACAAAGATTCAGGTAATTATTCAAATTCGTCAACAGTGGGATTTGAATCCTAGATCTTTTGCATAGTGGTCTGACAACCTAACTACTACACTAAGATCACCAGACCTTAATTATTTTTTTAATATTTTTGCATTTTAAAAAAGTAAATCAGAGCTAAATGAATGCAAAAATATAAGCAAATTTGCCTGCATTAGCCTACAATCTAAGGGATAGTAAATTTCTAGAGATCCTTTTTGGAAAGACTATTAGAGTAAATACTATAACCCAGTATTATGATAAGTTCATTCTTTTTAACTATATAGAGTTTGTTTGACTGTGATAATTCTACTCTGAATGCTGTTAGTATGAGAGGAGCTAGTTTTGTTTTAGTTTTGTTGATTTTTGCATTAGAAGCTTGCTCATAAGTTTCTAGAAGTTTAAAAGTATATTTCTAGTCTGAGAAAGAGTTTATTCCTATTGTAAGATCATCTACATAGGCTATAAGTTTGAAAGACTGATATCTTAGCTTAATGTCTTATAGATTGTTTTTTAAGTTTAGTAGCAAAGGTTCAAAAGCAAGTATATATAAAAGAGGTGAAAGTAGGTCTCCTTGTCTTACTCCTCTTTCTATTCTAAAGGCTTAGATAGTTCTCTTATTTTAAGAATATAGACTTTTTGGTTTGTAAAAAGGTTTTTAACTAAAAAAATAAACTTTCTGTCAAAGTTCATTTTTTCTAGAACTAGTTCTAGAAACTCATAACTTATATGATCAAATGCTTTCTGTTGATTCAAGAAAAGTATTCAATATTGCTTAATATTGTCTTGTTAACTTCTTAAAGTTGTTATAATATCTATTGCAGCATCTGATATTGATCTGTTTCTAACGAAACCTTGTTGCTGTGAGGAGATTATTTCTTGGCATATTATGTTTAGTTTGTTTGCTAAGATTTTCATAAAAATTTTAGCATCACTATTTACTAAAGAAATTGGTCTCTAGTTGTTTAGATTTCCCAGATCTGAAGATTTCTTTAGAATAAGTATGATTAGATTTTTACACTAAGATTTAGATAGAAAACCTGAGTGTAGCACTTGATTAAAGAGATTATATAGTAAAGAAGTGATTACTTCCTCTGTAAGCTTATAGAATTCATAAGTAAGACTATTAGAGCCAGGTAACTTATTATTCAGTAGGCTTCTAATTGTATTTTTTATTTCTTCAAGAGAGATTTCTTGTATTAGTGAAGAGTTTTGTATCTCTGTAACTTGTAGAGCTTCTTTAATGATTTTGTTCATAGCAGCTAAATTAATATCTTCTTTTCTATAGATTTTTGAATATTCTTCTCTTATGTAAGAAAGAGTATTATCCTTGTTCTGAGCTGAATTCAAAAGATCCTTAATTTCACTAAGAGCTGAGTAAGATTTCCTAGATTTATATTTTGAGAAGAAATATTTAGTTGATTTTTTTCCTTACTCTATCTATTTTGTCTTAGAGTAGAGTTGCTATTTTTTTGCTAGAAGAGTGAGTTCTTCTTGCATTTTGGAGTTAAAGTTGTCTGCTTGAGTAGAAAGATATATATTTGTAGAGTTTTCAGCAAGTTTTTTGTTTATCTAAGTAATTTGTTTGTTAAATGTTGATATTTTACTTTCTGGAGGTTTTGATTTTTTGAAAGCCTTAATAATTGATTGAATATATATTTTGCATAAGTCCTAATTATTCGTGATTTCATTTTCTTGTATTTCTTCTATTATTTCTTTTTTTAGTTTCTCATTATGAAAGCAGTTTTTATCAAACTTCCACAGAGATAACTTGTTTGTATTTGATATAAACTTTAGCATACATTCTACTAGAAGGTGATCAGAGTTACTATATTTAGTATTAGTTTTATAGATCAAGTAAGCATAGTTTTCATCTATAAAGATATAGTCTAAGTGAGTTGCCATCATTCTGTTTTCTCTTGTTTTTTGAAAAAAGGTATAGAATGGTTTATTGGTTACAAGCTCTGAAGAGTCAATAAAGTTTTTTGTGAGGTCTTTAAGTTGAGCTCTTATAGAATCATTCTGTAATAAGGACTTACTAATTCTATCTTGTTCAAGATATATATTAGTATTAAAGTCTCTTGCGATAATGTTTATTATATTGTCTTTTACTTGAGGAGACCAGTTGTTAAAAAAAATTGATCATTCACTTTAACTAGAAGGTGCATAGACATTTGTGAGCTAGAAAGTTAAAGCTTTATAGCTAAAATTTATAGTTATAATTCTGCTATTTGCTTCTATTTTGAAGTTTTGAAAAGTTATATTTTTGTTGTCTGCTAATATAGCTGTTTTGTTTGACTATAATAAATTGAAAGTCTATTGTTATTATAAAAATATTTATGTATCTTTGTTGTTAAGGTTCATCTCTTGAAGCATTATAATATCAAGATTATAAGACTTAAGAAGAATAAAAATATTTCTTTGTTTCTGTTGATTGTTTAGTCCTTTGACATTTAGGGTACTAATTTTTATCTTTGATTTTTTAAGCATAAGAGTTAAGTTGAGGTAAGAATTTTAAATCTGCATGTTTTGGCTCTCATTACAAGTTTTTTTCTTGTAAGAAGCAGTTCTGGTCTCTTCTTGATTTTGCGCAGATACTTTCTTTTTGTCTTTTTTTTTTTTTTTATTTATAATAATTATATATTCTTCTTCTGAATGGTTAAGTTCTTGCAGTTCATAATTATTATTATTAATAATAACCATAAGAGAATTTACCTCTTATACTATTTTCTTGTCAGAATAGTAACATTTGTTAAGCTAATTTCTTGAGTTTTTGAGTCTTTTTCTATATTTGTATCTTTTGTAGTTATAGTCATACTCTCTGTTTTTTTGGATATGCTAGCTTGAGTATTGTTACTTTCATTAGTTCTAGATATATTCTATTGCTTTTTAGTAGAAAAGTTTTTAAGATATTTGTCTATACATATTTCTTGGATTAAGGAAGAAGGAGTTAATGTAATTTTTTTATCTAATATGTTTGAGATGAATTCAAGAGTTTTTTCTTTATTCTTATTCCTTTGGTACTTTTTAAAATGATGATGAAGTGCTAAGACTTCTTGATGTTGTTTGCAATCTCTCTTAATATGACCTTCTTTGTCGCAGAAAAAGCAAACCTTTAGAGCTGACTTCTATTCTGTAGTGATTTTGTTTTCTAGTAGAATATAAAAGTGAAGATTTCTTTTTTCCAAGTCTAGGTCGTTTGTAATATCAAAAATAATAATCTATTAGTTAGTTAAATAGGGGGTTCCTTCAATTAAGAGTAGTTTGATCAATACAATTTTTTCTATATTTTCAAAGGCCTCCTTAATAGCTTCAGAGACTAGGTTTTTATCTTGTAAAGAAACATTTTTGATTTTGACTGAAAGAAATGATCTTCTATTATCTGTAGGAATAGAGCCCAGATATGTTTTGTTAAAGATATCTACTCCTTTAACTGCATACTCTTGTAATTTTTTTTTGTTAGCAAAGATAATTTCTAAGTGAGTACAGGCTCCTCTATTGATATGTGGTTTTGCTGCTACTATGTTATTTCTCACATTATCATAGAGAGATACTATGATATTATTTAAAGAACAGTTTTTTAAACTGTTAATATCTAGTACTAAGGTATTATTATTTTTGGATCTAATAGTACTTCTTAGAGAATAGGAAGTAAAAGTAGATTAGCCCTTTTTGACCCTAGCAAATAGGTTAGATTAGAATTTTTTTTGGTTCCTCTGCAAACTCAGGATGTTTGTAGATATTTCTAGATAATATTTATTTGCTGTTTTAACATATATATTTGTTGTTTTGGTCACATTAGTATTGTTTTATATAGCATCATGTATTTTTTTATCTATTGTTTTGTTTTCATTGTTCTTGCTTTTTTTTGCTTTTTGGGATATGTTAGTTTTTTTTTTTCAAGCTCTTGGCTTACTTGTTCTTCCCAGTTAGAAGAATTAGTTAATAGTTTCTTTTGTTTAGAGTTATTAGAACTCTTATCTTTCTTGCTAGTACTTGTAGTAGAGTAAAGATTTTCTTTATTACTACTACTTGCTTGTGAACTTTCAGAGAGCATAATTTTTTTGTTTCTTCTATTTTCTAGATACCAAAGTTTATATTTCTTTAGAACTTTGGCTAAAGCCTGAGTTCTGTTAAAAAAAATAGTTTTAGTTTTTTTAGCATTAGATATTTTGTAAAAAGTTTTTACTCTCGAGCCTAACTTTATATAGTCAGAAGAGAGTGTATTTAGATCTCTTAGAAACATTTTAAAATAAGTATATGTAGTAAATATATAAAGCTAACCATTCTAGTCACTTCTATAGCATATGTTAAGAAATTTTAATATTAGCATTAAAAAAAAATTAATATTACAGTATTGTGTAATAAATATGTATTACCAAATTTTACTAGAAAACTTATTTTAAATTCAGATTTGTCAGATATTATTTTTGATGTTGATAGCATTTTATTTACAGTTGCAGGATTATTTTAAGTGTATACATCAAAAATTTAACTTAAAGATTCAGATTTAATGATTTGTCACTCAATCACAAAACTAATAAATAATACTATGAAAAACATGAATGGATATCACCTTGCTGCATCATATGGTCACTAGTTGTTTTCTAGAATCATTTCTATTCTAACATACTCTTGTAGTCATTCCCTTATTGCTTATTTTCTATCCTAATTATGTGATATCTAGATTGTCTATTCAGGCTATCTTACTACTATTTAGTATCCAACTTGTCTAGCTGGACTACTATGTTCTTACCTGCTTATATCTGTCTTTTCGAGTAGGTAAGAGAGATTAATGAAGAGCTAGACTTGTAGCAAAGAAAAAAGATATCTAACAAATTCCAAAATCATTTTCTTATATACTTTATAATATGACCTCATACTTATCAAATGTCATATTATCATTTAATTTCTTTAACTACTTGCATATGCACAACTAGAAACTTCATTACATTATGGATCTTGATCTTGTAACAAATGACTGTTCATAGCATTTCAATATTTTTTTTTTTTTTTTTAAAAAAAAAAGTATTACACTTTCATTTATACTTTTGCTTATTTCATTTTTATGAGAAATTAAATGAATGTCATAAGGAATTCATAATTTGTAAGTTATAACAAAATCGAGAATGTTAATAGTTTATAACTACTTATTTAAAGTAGGAGTTTCACACTAATTACACATGTTTGGAACCTTAGTATTTTAGATGTAAATTATATTAGATATTGTTTCTCTTGAAAGCTTTCATTTACATAACTTATTTTTAATAGAAATCAAGATTATGTATCTAAATGAGAAATTTAAAAACTTGAAAAAAAATGTTCAAAGGTATTTTTTTAATTATATTAAATCAATATAATCATTGATAATTATGCAGTGTATTCATACTAAATTTAATGTATTCTAGATCAATCAATATATAAACAAAATTTAAGTGAAATATAAAGACTTTCAGGCCCTTGAGTTGAAAATTGAGTCATATAATAGCTGTTGAAATATTTTATCTAAGTGAAATACTTTCACCAAGGTAAATATGAAGGTGAGTCAATAGAAAAAGGACAATCTTTTTTAAGTAAAAGTTTTCTTGATTTTAAGCTTAAATATCTTAACAACTATCTTATTAAATTTAATAATTTTTTTTTATTTTAATTTTATATAATTTCAAGATTAAATAAAAAATTTTTTTAACAAATTTGATTAAATAGTTGTTGAGTTATTTAATTTAAAAATTAAAAAAATTTTACTAAAAATGATTTGTCTTTTTTCTATTGACTCACTCCATATTTTGGTTTAATCTGCAACGCTAATTCGAAATACAAACAGGTAAAATTATATTTTTCCATAAACTATAAATCAGTTTTTTTCTTCTTATTTATCATAATTTTTATTATTACAGAAATTAATAACTATAAAAATCAAAGGATTAATTTACAAACTGAAATTTGCTCTTAATCAAGAAAAATGAATAAATCTAAAGTACAATCAAAACAATTAAAATAAAAGGAAATCTTCTCTTTAACAGTGACAGTAAACGTTTTAATAATATAATTTATATGTTATACACTCTAGATTATCATGCATTATAAAGATCAACTAAAGAGTGGTTATTATTCCAGTGTTATTATTTCTTTTACTTCAAATTAGAAATACTTATAAATATATATTTGATATATTTTTTACTAATACATATAAAAATATAAATTTAAGTAAATCGATAATATAGCATCAAATAAGTTGTTCCGGACATGTAACCGTATCTATTTAGGGGTTGACAATTTTTTTATATGAAAAACTAGGTAAAATTGGGTTTTATTTCTTTATTATTGATTACCAGCGAAAGCCTTGCTAGCTTTCTCTCTTTTTACATTTTTATATCGCATATTACAATACAATTACTTAATTATGACTACAACTTCGAACGCACGGTTATTACGATTTCCAATGACTAATACTAACGCGGTTCCGACCTTACATCACGTTCACGTGATATACCTTCGTTTTATGAATCCCCGACACGTTCGTTGTATGAACCTTGGCATTGTGCAACAGTTCCCTTACATGACATCAAAATTTGTATACGTATACTGAAAAATTTAATACATTTTAAAAATAGGTATCGGTATTAATGTACAAATAAAACAAAGATTGACAAATAAAACTCAGTTATCCGGCAAACTCATATGATCATAAATTTATTCTAGAATTAAATAAAATTTTTAATCAATTTAGATATTTCGATGTTAATAAAAAAAACATTACCTGTAAAATCCAATAGATAACGTGATGACAAAAATAACAGGAAATTTTTTCATAAGTTGATGTTATATGATATGATACGCGGTGACCGGGGACACGGAAATTTGGATCCAATCATTCCAAATCTTGGCACCTAATTCAAATTTAGCATCTAATACAAAATTTTTAATAAAATGCCGTTTTTCATAGCCATTAAAAATACTGACTGATGTTTACTAAAACTAGAGATGTACTCAGTATAAATTCTTTCTCTTCAATGTTTTACACCAATGAAATGTTCTTTAAAACATAAATATGCTATTCTTCGAAATACAATATGAATAGTATTTAAGATATAAATCAAAATTTAATACTGCCTCAGGGTACAATTCATAGGGGATCTACGACTCAGCACTTTATGGTACCAAATTCAGTCGACACTGACCGGCATTATGATACGTAGTTAACAAGAATTATACAATCTGACCCGAATTATAAAATCAAAATTTCGCCCAAGTCATAATACACTATTAATATTAAATGGTTTGATTTGGCACAAGTCTTATTGCTACGTAAGTTAATTTTAGTTTATTATTATTATTATTATTTTATAAATACTACAGCAATTCAGAACAAAGTGAAACGGGTAAAAGATCAAAGATCAAGAGCATGTAGTCACACAAACAAGAGCTTTTTGACCTATAGTATGGGTGTCGATAAAAAAAAAAAAACAGGTCTGTTTTTGTTATAAAATTAAAAACGATAAAACTAGCGGATATCCGGTTCGCATCTCTAAAATAGGAATTCATGAATTCGGATATTTCAATTTTACATTAATTCATAATGTTATTAACATTATAACATTAGAGTTTCAAATCACATGTATTCTCACGGGATCAAATAAGTTCTGCTCAGAGATGCAAATTCTTGTTGAGATTGGGCTAGTCATAGTGTGTCGCCCATATATGCGAGGATGGAGTAATGTAACTCGCGCGATATAAACCTAGCGTATATTCACACACCTCACGCAAGATTACATTGCGCGATTTTACGTGAGTTATGTGATAAAAATTCATTTTAGAACATTAAATGCTGATTACTAGCGGCCTGCACGGGCCTGATAATATAATTTTTTTGCTGGCCCGCAAATTAGGGTTTACTATGCTTTTAAAGAGTTCGGATCGCATTTTATTATGCTCTTAGCATTTCTGGCCCGTACAACCATTTCAAAGACACCCCTAAAAAGCTAAAAATTGTTTGCGACTGAGATGAAGTAATTCAATCCCTAAAACCCAAAGCATACTAATTTATGTTTTAAAAAATTTCAATTTCGGCCCGGCCCGTGCAGGCCTCTACTGATTACTATAAAAATTTCGGGAAGATTTAAGAACAGTTAACCCAGTAATCATCACAATGTCATATGACAATTTTAGGGTATAGTTTAGACCAGTTTTTTTAATTCTAGTAAACAAATGACGTAATTATATGTTTATAATGTGATCGTCGATCACTGGGTTAACTCTTCTTAAAGTGTCCCAAAATTTCTGAAATGAAAATTTATATTGCGCGAGATATGAGGTCACCTCGCGCAAAGTCGCAAGTGAGATAAAATTGTTATGTTGCGTGAGGTACATCTCTAGTTCTATTATGCTTAAATATATTAAATACTGTATCTTGAATACAAAGTTAAGAAATTTTGAATACAATCTTTATACTTATTAACTTTTTTTTTTTTTACTATTATTACACGACTTCTTACATTCAAACAAAAATAACCAATCGTTTATTACCAATAATATTTATTTTGTTAACTTAATTAACTTGTAACAAAGATTATTTGATAATCTTTTTTGAAAAACATATCTTATTTAATAATATTATTTAGAAGAATATTTAATGAAGATTTTTTAATAGATAACGGATTGTAATAGCGTCACAGGAAAAACCGTCATATAACAATAGAGATTGAAGGATAGGGTTGTTGGCGCCATTAATAGTTTTTGGCACATGGCATGCCGCCATATGGTGCACCATTTATATAATTTTTAATGAATTTTAACTCTTTGTTCATTAAAAAGATGTTATCTTTCACTCTGTTATTGCCCACCTAGTAGCAAAGGCTAGCTCTATCTTATAATAGTTTACTCTAATGGCGATTTTCACCTAGACCGATACTAAGCGCTGACTAATAGCTTATATTGGATTTTTCCATATGCTGGCGATACTAATTCTTAATGCCGACCACTAATTCTTAACGCCGGGCCTAACTAATCCTTAATGCCGGACTAACTAATTCTTAATGCTGGACTAGGGTTGTTAAATCTTACTTGACAACGTAATTTACATGGTAAGTTACGGTAAGTTACGTTGTAACTTACATGGCCTTTATGTAAGTTACAGTATAGGTATTAAAGCTGACCGAATCATGTGACAATTTCTACCAGCATTAACATCAGCATCAATGGCTGAAACTTACAAGTAATTTACGTAAGTTAAAATAAAATTTACATCAGTAAAATACATGTAACTTAACAACTCTATGCTGGACTAATTAATTCTTAATGCCAGCTAACTAATTCTTAATGCCGGCCAAACTAATTTTTAATGCCCGGCCTAACTAATTCTTAACGCTGACCAACTGATTCTTAATGCTGGCCTGCTTTAGCCGCTTAGCCGGCTAAGCCGACTTAAAACACTAGGCATGCCCAGTGTTTAAAATTCAGAAAAAAAATTACTTGCACAAATGCATTTTGTGCAACTTTTTTTAAAAATTTTACTTGCACACTTAATAGATTTTTAAAAAATCTAAAAAAATCTAAAAAAAATTCTTGCACATGTGCATCTTGTGCAAGCCAATTTTAAACACTGGGCATGCCATGGCGTGCCCCGATTTTGAAAGACCATTGGCAACTCCATCTACCTTGCGCCAACAACCCTATTGAAGGAAGATCAAATTTAGTGTGAATAGTTTAAATAATTCAATTAGAACTATTTATCAATAATATCAACTTTAAGTTGAGCAGAATTAAGTTGAGACAAATCTAAATAATAAATAATATTATTCTTAAATAAAATGAATATAATATAATATATAAATTAAAAATTAATACCATTAATCGCTAGTGTACATATTATCTGGATGGCGTGGTGAGATTATTGGCAACGTTTAATAATTTTGTCAGCATCTAAAAACTACCTTTTGATTTCATTTTCTTCATCTGAACTCGCTATTTTCTCAATCCAATTGTTAACCCTATAATAAATCACCCAAGCATCAAGGTCGATTATGTGGATCAACATAGCAATTGGAAGTTTTAGAAGCAAATTCTGGTTATCCTTTACAAATTTTTACAGCAAGCTTAGTATCAAATTCATGAGCATCAAAAGGTCTTTGCCCGGTTGATATTTCTGTTATAATAACACCAAAGCCATAAATATCAGCTGCATGAGTAAATTTTCCACCTAATAAAACTTCAGGAGCGATATAAAGCATTACACCATAAATACTGCCTTCTGAAACGCTCACATCTTCCTTTCTAGACAATCCCAGATCTGTGATATAAGATTGCACATTTAAATTAATGCTTTGGTCTTGCAAAACATTACCATTATGAAAGTCTGCATGAATGTATTGTGCAAAATTGTGAATATTATATAACTCATAAGAAATATCTTTAAGTAATTGTAATTAGCCTGCCATGTAAGTTCTCTAAAAAAATTTCCATTATCGGCATACTGAACCACCATCAAGTAGTCATATATTTTTGTATCTTGGGTTGTTCCATGTATCTTAAGCTTAAGTGAGGTAAATCTACATATCATAAAATCTTTAAACTTTATAAATTTACAATAAATTAATTCAATAAACTACTAGATAATTATACAAATGACAAATTAACTTACTTAAAAAAAACCAAAATTATTTTCTTTGGAACTGGCCAAGGTCTTGAGTGCAACGGTGTAGGACTGTTCTCGTGCTTTTGCATAATTACGATCACCGCCATCAATTTTTCGTACGCCATCTAAGCAGGTTGCCGAATATACGGAGACAAATCCTCCGTTGACAAATTTTTTTTAATACCAGATAATCTATTGAATAGAATCCATTCAATTGCATTCTCATATTTAAAGGTTTTAAATATAGTCATCAATGTTCTTGTTTCTATTTGTCCACCCTTGAATTGTCATGTCTGGATCACATGTCATACACCATGCTTCAGACGTATTGGATTCATTACAATGTGTGCATTTTTCGTATATAAGATTCCTTTATAATTTTTGTCATCAAACCTTGTATAATATTTTTATCATATTTAACTTTCATTATGATTTTAAAATTATACTCACCGACTAAATTAATTCGAATAAAATTATTTGAAGGGATATTAGGTAATGTCAAATATGTTGCTGATTTTAATTCTATCGATTAATAAAACTTCTTTATACTCACGAGCGGAATAAAATGATTTGAAGGGTATTAGGTAATACTAAATAAGTATTTATGTTCATGATTTGTTGATTTAATTCCACTGATTAATAAATCTTCTTTACACTCACCCATTATATTAATGCGAATGAAATGATTTGAAGGTATTAGGTAATAGTAAATAACTATTTATGTTCATGATTGGTTGATTTAATTTTACCGATTAATAAAACTTCTTTATAATCACAAGCTGGATAAAATGATTTGAAGAATGGTAAATAAGTATTTATGTTCATTATTTGTTGATTTAATTCCACCGATTAATAAATATTCTTTATACCTACCCACTAAATTAATGCGAATGAAATGATTTGAAAGATATTAGATAATGGTAAATAAGTATTTATGTTCATGATTTGTTGATTTAATTCCACCGATTAATAAATCTTCTTTATACTCACGAGCTGAATTAAATGATATGAAGGGTATTAGATAATGGTAAATAAGTATTTATCTTCATGATTTGTTGGTTTAATTCCACCGAGTAATAAATCATCTTCATACTCACCCACTAAATTAATGCGAAATGAAATGATTTGAAGGGTATTAGGTTAAAGATAAATAAGTATTTATGTTCATGATTTGTTGATTTAATTCCACCGATTAATAAATCATCTTTACACTCACCGACTAAATTAATGCGAATGAAATGATTTGAAGGGTATTAGGTACTGTAATGGTAAATAAGTATGATTTTGATTTAAATTCCGCCTATTAATAAATCTTCTTATAGCTAATTGAAGGATAATTGCATTTGATTATGATTTTAATTGCTAGCCTATGACCGACCAATCAGAATTTAAGACCAGGTGTAACGTGAAAATTACGATTTTTTCAAGAAATCTTTGCTTATCGTTATGAAACTACTTTCTGCGTTCTAACAAAAAAATTCTTTGCAAAATTTTGTGTTAGAAACGTCTTCGCTATTGCACATCGCTAACCCTAACCCTAATGTAACCTTGGCCCTAACCCTAAACTTAATGGTCATTGTTTTTTTATTCACTGATTGGTCGGTCATATGACTAGAAATGATAATTATACACAAATAAGCATAAATCGTAATTCAACACTCCAATTTCGTAATGATAACAAATAGCAGTTTTAAAGATTCCATTAGAATTATTCATTTCAGCTAATTTTCGGTAATATTCAAATGCTTGGTGTTTGTCTATTTCAATACCAATCTTATTATCATAGCAAAATCCAACTTTAAATATTCCGCTAGAAATATTCATATCTGCTGATTTTGATAGTGAACGAATGCCTTATATTCATCCTTTTCTACATCAATTCCATATTCATAGCAATAGCCAAGCATGAAGATTTCATTAGAATTATTAATGTCTACTGAAATTTGCCAATTAATGAAACTCAATTAATTAAGATTGCTAGTGAGTTGAAAAATAAGAAATTTTAAATGAAGAAAAAAAATTTTATTCGTTAAGTATATGTAATAGTAAGCAGCCAAACTGCGTCATTATGCTTTACACCAAAATTTCGCTTTCCCCTACCATCCACATGACTTTATTCATGTACTTGGTTTCTACTGATAAGCGTCGTCAACTTATTTTTACTGGTCTAGAAATTAATAACTTATGACGTGTACCAGTAAAAATAAGTTGATGACGTTTGTTAGTAGAAATAAGTACATGAAAAAAGTCATGTGGATGGGGTTGGCCAGGGAATAATGTAAATTATTTAGTACATAAATGCATGTGGATATAAACATTTCACATAGGCAGAAGAAATTTTAGAAAATATAAATTACATAAATTAGTTGAATTATTGATTCTACAACTATTTTTTTATGATCAAGATACACTAGTTATGAAGCTCTTGATCGACCAAAATTTTTTGATTCTTATACGATAGCTATTTTTTTTTCATTTTTTTGGACTAAGATAGTGTTCTGAATTACAGAATTAAATTTAATGGTTCACACATTATAAGTATTTTTAATATTTAATAGTTATATCAATACTTTATTCAGAAGTTTGAATATCTAACTATATATTAACATCATCTGATAAAAACCAGAGGTGCAGAAAAATTAAATTTCTTCCTATATAACTCTAATACAATCAATTAAAAATTATTATAAAAAAATAATTGTAACCAATTAATGAATTAATTGCGATTAATTACAATTATTGTGCTTGTAAAGATGTGACTTCTACTTTTATGTGAAAAAACAGAGATTCTGTATACAAATGATTCTTGATATAAAAAAGTCACCAGGTCCAAACAAAATCTTATATCGAATTCTTATACTGAAAGCTTTTTGTTATAAATTTTAATTGGGACTTGTTAAACCTTTATTATATTTAGAGTCTCTTATATCAAAGGTTTTATATGTTGAGAGTCTCATAAAAAATCTAGAATTGCTTAGATTATAAACATTACATGTTTTAAAATGGTGAAAAATGTTTTTAATAATTGACAACATTGTGGCTTAACATCATTTTATTATTAATTGTAGTTACAATTATTCAGTACTCCTGATTAAAGGTGTTCTCAAATACCTAAATTAATCAGGTATTGTACATCAAATAATTTACTATCATAGTACAAGACATAATGATATAGTAAAATCAATTAGATAGAATTTTTTCTAGGAAAATTGCTCATTCTGATATATTAGTCATACAATTTGTCACACTTTTTTTTATAGTAAATTTTTTTGAACTAATATAATATAAAATTTTATTCTGAACAATATTTATTAAAAAAACAAAAGTAGATTGTCTTAGTAAAAAAAGTTTTATATAAAAAAACTAAAGATTTTATATTTATTATATAATAAATTTTTTTTTATTAAGTTAATTTATTTTTGTCTTTTTAGTAAACTTGTTAGAATAAAATTTACATATATTTATAGTTTTAAAATTAAAAAATATTTATTTTTAATAACAATAATACTAAGTTATATTAAATAAATAAAAAAACTCTTTTTTATAGATTATTTTACCAAAATAAACAGAAAAAAAAATAGCTAAAATACAGTAAATTAT
This sequence comes from Scutellospora calospora, assembly GCA_910592325.1. NCBI lineage: Eukaryota > Fungi > Glomeromycota > Glomeromycetes > Diversisporales > Gigasporaceae > Scutellospora > Scutellospora calospora. The sequence continues at coordinate 15,192 of CAJVPM010000522.1, forward strand.
TACTTAATTATATCAAAAGTTCAGTGTGACAAGGCTAAAACTATTATAAGATAACTACTAAGATATATAAATACTCAAGATAAAAAGAAAACAAAGAGATAATAATTGCAAAAAGAATTATCCTCTTCTGAAGAGTACTTTTGTTTATTTTTCTACTTCATATCTTATTCTGAAGAATAAAACTAACAAGGCTTCTACTATAGATAACTATAATTTAGCTAGTACTAGAAAAGATATATTAAGATTTTTAACTAGCAATAAAAACCAGAAACCAAGTTCTTTAAATATTTAGAAATAAAGATTCAATTTGTTTACTACTTTATAAACTACAAAAAGTAAACAAAATAGCTTACTTTTAACAAAAAACACAATAGTATAATATATAATCTATAATATAATAGTAAACAATTATTATATGAAAAAAAACAAAATATTTAATATTATTAATAATAATATTAATATACAAATTACTATAAATAGTAATAATACTATACAAATTATTATAAATAGCAAAGTTTATACACAGCTATTTCTAAAACAAAATAATAGTACAAATACTATTACTAAAAATTTAACTTAAGTACTTAATGCAGATATCTAATTTACTTTAACAATAGAAAAAACTTCATGAACAAGAACTCTAATTCTATTTATATTATATAGCTAAGTAGTACAATTAGATAGTGAGTAAAACAAGCTAATATATACAAATAATATAGAAATATAGATAAAAATTATTAACTAAAATTTAGTAGATAAGAAATCAAATTTCTTTAATGCTCAAGAATAAATATTAAACAAAATATTACAAAATCTAACTATATAAAAAGGTCTTAAAAGCTTTATTCAATACAAATTATTAATAATACAAATATAACATATAATTTCTCAAGCAATTGTATTCAAATTCAAACATAAAAATATAGCTTTTTTTATAATATTTACAAGAGTAAAATATTCAAAACCAGTTTACCAAATCTAATATGAATAGCTTTTTATCTAAATACTTTTTTTTTTTTAAAAAAAAAAATTTGGCAGCTATGCTTCAACTTTATTCAAACAGTTTGTGAACAAACTTTTTATATTTGAAGTAATCTCCTAATATGTCTGACTAGTAAGCTGAAACTCACCTGGTTACCTCAAAGGTACCTATATGCAGTATGCTATAGTTAGTCTTTTAACTCTATACCATCCAATTTAGTAATCCAAATCTTCTTGTATTTCAGATAGTCTCAACAACTCGAAAAAGCAAAAAACAAAAATTCTGTTGGAGACAATGAAGAAGACTCTTT
>CAJVPM010000523.1:0-16476 GCA_910592325.1 Scutellospora calospora
TAGGGGTTGAAAAGGATGAACATAAGGCATTCGTTCATTATCAAAAATCTGCTGAGATGGGAAATGCTGCTGCAATAAATCAACTTGGATATTGTTATGAAAATGGAATAGGGGTTGAAAAGGATGAACATAAGGCATTCGTTCATTATCAAAAATCTGCTGAGATGGGAAATGCTGCTGCAATATATAGTCTTGGACATTGTTATCACAATGGAATAGGGGTTGAAAAGAATGAACATAAGGCATTCGTTCATTATCAAAAATCTGCTGATATGGGAGATGCTCAAGCAATTAATCAACTTAGTCATTGTTATTTTAATGGAATGGGAGTTGAAAAAGATGAACATAAGGCATTTATTCATTATCAGAAGTCAGCAGAGATGGGTCATTCTAATGGAATGTCTAAAGTTGGTTATTGTTATCGAAATGGGATTGGAACCCTAAGAGATTTACAGATGGCTAATTATTGGTATCAAATGTAAATAATTATTTATTTTAATTCATCTTTAATATTGTAATTGTAATCTTTCATAATATATTTTTTCAAATAATAATTAGGGAAAAAAATAAGATGTTGGGTAATTTAAAAATAGTAATTATTGTTTATTTACTTTTGAGGTAGTTTAAATATTATTAATATTTATTATTTATTCTAGATGAGAGAAAAAACGAAAATTTTAATATTGACGATGAAATCAAAAAATTATTAATTGAAGAAAAATATCCATTGTCATGGATTTCATACAAAGAATTTAAGAGTATTAGAAGAATAGGACAAGGTGGATTTGCAACAGTATTTTATGCTAGTTGGGAAGATAAAAAACGAAATACATGGAGAGAAGTTGCGCTTAAAATACTTCACGGATCAAAATCTCAAAACGAAGAGTTCACAAAAGAGGTGATTTTTATTTTAATCCATACGTCTGTTAATAATTTATATATTTAAATATTAAGTATTTATTTTAATATTAAGTTAAAGGCGTATTGTGATATTTGTTCTAAATATCCCACATTCTTAAAATGTCATGGAGTATCAAAAGATGTTTCCTCTGAAGATTACATCCTTGTATTAGAGTATGCAAGAATGGGATCATTGCGTCAAAATCTTCAGGCAGTAGCACAAATGAAATGGAAGGATAAAATAACATTATTAGATTGTATTGCATCTGATCTTCGAATGATTCATTCACAAGAATTTATTCATCGAGATTTACATAGTGGGAATATTTTACAAAATAATTTACATAATGCTTATATTGCAGACTTGGGACTTTCAATATCAACAAATATAGAAATAAAAGCAGAAAAACGAGGAGTTTATGGAGTATTACCATATATAGCACCAGAAATTTTGGACGGAGGACAGTATACAACAGCATCAGATATTTATTCATTTGGAATAATTATGTGGGAAGTTTTATATGGAAAATCAGTAACTTATAATCAAAATTTTGGAACACAACTTCAATTTGAAATATGTCGCAATGACTTAAGACCAACAATTATTGAAAATACACCAAAATGTTATATAAGTCTAATGAAGAAATGTTGGGAAAGAGAACCAGTAAACCGTCCATCAGCAATAAAAATCAGCGAAATTTTTACAGAATGGCAAAATGATGAAAATATTTTATTAGAATTAACCAAATCAGAAGAAATATTAAAAAATATTAAAAATACACAGTTACAAACATATGCTAATGAAATTTATACAAGTAAATTTATCAAGGTAAGCTATAATAACAAAATAAATGTGACTTATTTGGATTCATAAGCTGAGATTGAATATTTATGTTGTAGGTAAATTCGGAATTTCAATTGATTCGAATTAACTGATGCCGACTAAACGTTTTAAGTTTTGTCATTATCTGTTATTAATAAATAAATAGTACATCTAGTATAATTATCCCTTACATCGCAAATTCGCCTGCAAATTTTTAACAAATGCATTTTCCCGACAAATACATTAATCTTAAACTTTCAATTGGTGCTATCAATTGATTTATATTTTTAAACTTAAAAAGTTTATCTCATTTTATTTTATATTTTTATGGATTTTTTTTTTAAAAAGTCAAATACTGTATATCAAATATATCGTCTCTAAATTTATTGAATTTTTTTAAATAAAGTTCTATATACTAACTTTGCTGATTTTCGAGTTTGTAAATTCACGGATATTATTTATAGAGATGTGGCCCGAGTTGGTTCAACCCGGGTCACATCTCTAATATATCCAGATTTAAGATTATATTCGGATTGTATGGGCGGATTTTTTCGATTTGAAGATGATTAAGAATTAAATGATAAGAATTCATAAAATTTAATCCAATCATTTATGATTATTTATGTGATATTATGTAATTGCCAGATATAAAAATAAATCCGGATGTTAACTCTAATTCTATCAACATACTAGACATCCAGTGTTGCTGACTAAATTCGGAATCCCACTGGACTTTTGGATGTGAAATATCAAATGATCAGCAAGGCCATATAAATTTAATTTGTTTTCATAACCCGGCCGGGTCAAGGTTTGAAAACTTTCAAAAAATTCTTTTTATGTTTTACAGCTGTTTTCATTATTTTCCATCTTGGGACTAGGTATTAACAACTTTTAGTTTAGTCTTAGATTAGATTAGGAGGGACCTAAGATCTTGATGTAGGCTAGAAGTTGTCTTTTTTTGATTATTAGTGACCTATGCTACTTTGATAGTATGTTACTAATAGAAGATAAAATGCTTCTGCAGCAGATCGAACTTGGGCACCATCTAGGCAGCCGAGTTAGTCCTAAATTGCAACAAGGAGAGTAGTAAAGTATTATATCGAAATGTAGTATTTTATATTGCCTGTATTATCTTTTGATGATTTTCCTAATAAAATAAAAGGCAAGATCACCTAAGTGGAAAAAAAATAAAAAATAAAAAATAAAGTTGTAAAAAAAAAGTATTCCAATTTCAAAGTCATCAAAATCATAAAATTAGTTTAGTAAATCAAGCGAGATATATGTATTTTTATTTTCACAATCATAACATATCGTAAATATTTAAATGCTTTTATCTCATAACCCACTTGAACAATTTTGATAATTTTGGCATCATTATAATTAGAGAATAACCTCTATAACGTTTATTAAAGGCATATATCGCTTTTACATAATAAAATATTTAGATATTGATTGACTTCTAATCAGGATAATCGTTGCTATGCCAATAAAACGTAAATTAAAATTGGCCTAAATTATAATTAGAGTATTAGAATTTAACAAGGCCGATTATTGCAAATCATTTTAATGCTGGCCTAATGGTTTTAATCTAATTATTTTCTCTTTAACGAACTAATAATTAAAAAAAAAAAAAATTTCAAAGTTCACCATGTACGAATGTTTTGTAACAATTTGTTAGGTAGTAATGCAATTATGCTGTAATAAAAGCGAAGGTGAATCGATATCGACGAATTGAGATAAACCATTAGTTTGCGATAAATTAATATAAAGTAAATTGAATGTTCTTATTGATAACGAAATTTACAGTTTATCATCACTATTTGAATGGTAGTGTTGGCTTTCAACATATGGACCCTTAAAATTTGAAACCAAGGAATTTGACTTCGTAAAAAAAAATATAAACTGTTACAAAAATCAAATTCTTGGTTTCTACTTTTGAGAACCCATATTTCCATTAATACTAAAATTACAGAGGACATTGAAAATTTTACATGCCAAATTGCAATTATCAAACGCGTCTAATTACCAACACTACCGTGGGTATTGTGAAGAGCCGGAGCTTCTTCACTGGGAGTATTATTTTTCAGTATTATGTACCGAACTCAATATCCAGAGTTGATAGTTTGCATTAATTTTTTAAATTTACACCGATTACGCTTTAATGTTTTTCTCGTTTCTTTACGAGATATTTATATAAAAGAATCATTAAAATAAAATATCTGATATTATGAAGCAAAAAAAAAATTTTTTTTTTTGGTATTTTATTTGTGCATTTTTTTTTTTCTATTTTTGTTTTTTTTTTCAAAAATTCCGAAAAAATAACACGAACACAAAAAATCAACCAGTAATATTAACCGATCAATTAGTAATCTAATCTGATGAATACTCTGTCAAAAAAAAAAAAAAAAAGAAAAAAAAAAAATAAGAGTGAAAATTAAATTTTCGATAGTTTTTTTTTTTTTTTTAGTTCATCTGATTCCCTTGTTTTTTTTTTTTTTTTTTTTTTTTTGTGTAGAAGGATAATTAATGTATATAAATGAATTGAATAAGAAAAAATTAATTTTGAAAGGTACTATAAAAGAGAAAAAAAAACCCTGAACTTTTACAACATTGTTTCATTGTGGATGATCGTTTAAAGGTCAAGGAAAAAAAGAAAAAAAATTGGAATGATTTTAAAGTTTGTACAAATAATCGAAGAAAAAAAAAAGGATTTAAAGTATATTACAAAATTCATTTGCAATGAATTGAAAAGAGGATTGCGAAAGAGGGATGAAGCAGTAAGAAATTTAAGCTCAAACGAATCTCAGTAGATTCATGGCTTTGATTTTTTTTTTTTTAAATTTTTTTTTTAAATTTTTTGTAAATACAAAGTAGCAATCAATGTTCATTAAAGTATAGGTCATCCGTGACAAAAAAAAGAGATGTTTTTTCCTGCTAAAAATTTTTTTTCAAGCCCTTAAAATGCAAATAATAAAACCAATTGCACTCGATTTCCCTCAACATCAAAAAAGACTTAAGCGATAAAATAATTTAACCGTTTGGACAAGCCAAAGGTAGAATAATTTCGATCGCCGTAGCCACAACTGCATAATCATCAAGAATTCACTTATGGCTTTCTAAATTCAGTTAATACTGGATAGATAGCCTCGAACGCTTGATAGATCTCTTCACGAACCTAATTATAACGAATGAAAAAAAAATCAAAATTGGCATCATAATGTCATTAACGAGATGAAGACGACATCAAAAAAGAGATTATGATAAATCAAAGAAAGAAATCGAAATCAAAACTAATACACTATATGATCAATAGATTGTTAAATGTGATAGAAATTACCTTAGCACCAGTAAGAACGATTTTTCCCGAAACAAAGATTAACAAGACAATTTTTGGTTTAACCATTCTATAAATCAAGCCAGGGAATAATTCAGGTTCATACTAATGAACGAAAAAAAAAAAAAAAAGAACGAAAAAAAAAAAGAAATATATAATAAGAAGGATGTGCAAAAGGAATAAAAGGAAATGATAAGAGGTATAAAACGTAGTGCATGACAGCACTTACACTACTAAAGTGTCCATGAGAGTAAGCGAGACCTTCCAGACGAATAGGAAACTTGACATCGCAAGAACCAACAATATTCTGAATTTTGAAATCCGTGAACCTTGCATTAAAACCAAGTTTTTGAATAATACGAGCGTATTTACGACTTGCTAATTTAGAATCGTCTTCAGATTTCGCCCCGGTAACGACCATCTTGCCAGAAGCGAAAATTAAGGCAGTTGTTTTTGGTTCTCGTATTCTCATGATGACAGCAGCGAAACGCTAATAATAATTGTATCATTACATAACAATGTTTAGCATCTATTTTTAATATTATACCACAATTGTCTATGCTACCAACGCATAGCAATGCGGTAGTACCTTTGGATTATATTCAGCATTTCTAGCGTGAAGTGCGATAGTCTTGAGGTCAAGCTTACAACCAAGGTTAACAGTAGCGACAATATTTCTATAAATTTATAAAATAAATAAATATATATATATAATAAATAAAAAACCTATAGTAAAAACAACAGGTAGGGCAATAATACTTACTGCAACGTAGGAACAATACCAGCAACGTTTTGAGATTGCGCAGGGATATTCTGATCGATTACACTGCCCATTTGACTACCCATTTGACTGCTCATTTGTTCGTCAACCATCATACTATGGTTGTATGACATTGCACCAATATTGGACGGAGACGGTGGTACGGCCACAGCAGGCACATTGTTCACAATGCTGGGAAAAGCATTTGGTTGAGCGTACTGGTGGTGTTGAGCCATTATATATTTTTTTTAAAAGGTCGTGTAGATAAGTAGGAAAAAGAAAAAAAAAAAGTGTCTTTAACGTAACGAGGAAAAAGAGGCGATCAGATCGAGACGTTAAAGACTTTTTAAGTTGCTTTAGATGAAGTTTACTGTCTCTATTTATGCTTTTTTTTTTTTAAGGTGTGTTGTTTTTTTTTGACGTATCGTATGTGACGTAACACTCGTACTAAAAATTTTTTTTAGTTCAAAAAAGGTTATCACGTGATGCTTACGAATCAAAAAAAAGCAACAACAATGTATTATGAGTTATTAGAGAAAAAAAAAAAAAAAATTTGATTGGGTAAATATTAATTTTTTAAATATTTAAAAATTCAAAAGTTGAGGAGGCCGTGAGTCGGAATTTTTGAGCAGGTGGGGCTTGAGGGCTATTTATACGATTTTTAAAAAGTCCAGGCATTAATAATGAACTCGCGATCATATTCCTAAAAAATACATTTATTGGTTCAACAAAAACCAAACACGGCACAAGCAAAAAAAAAATTATTTACAGTATAAATAAAATAGAGTAACCTATTCAAGAATAAATACAATATGTATATATTTTACATTTAACACATAAAAAGAATTGTGACAATAACGAAAGTGATAACAAAAAGAATAAAAGGCGCAGTGACGCAAAGTGCAGATCTGATTACTTTAATACCCACGACTCTTTATTAAAGAATTATTTTGATCCCACACTCTTAACTCCCTTTTGTCTACTTTTCCATATTTGCGGAAGGTAAGTAAACTCGAGCGATAATAGAATGTATTCCACGCTTTTAAAGTTCGTCGTTTGTTAAGATATCATCTGTTTTGAAACCTTTTGTGGCTCTATAACATACGGGAAGATGTTTTTTTTCTGCAGGTGGATTTTTACATCTGAAAATTTATTGCAATAATTCAATATTTTCAATATTGTCAATGGTTATGAAAGAGCGACTTTATTGATGCCTGAAATGTTTACTCGATATATCAGATATCATATTAAATTTTGCTTAGTAGTTGGGTAAAGTTTGTTTCGCTGCAACTTCTATTTTAAAACGACCTATCATCATCATATAAAAGACCTTAACTAACTACTTGAAAAAACTTTAAAGGCAAAAGAGTTTGCTTCTCATGTACACAAACTTATGTTGCCGTTCGACCGAACATCCTCTCTAGTTAAATTTTCTTTTTTAATTTTACTTTATTGAATTATATTGCAAAAAAGAGTACCGATATGTGGTGTGTGATATTTATTTATTTATTTATATTACTATGATTGACTCCCTACAGTTATACTTTAGGGATTCCTTCGAGGTATATTGTGTAATCATAGTACTGCTTTTCGCCATCAAAATGCATATATAAATAATAAATAAATAAATAAATAAAAAAAAAAAAGCAGCCACATATTACACATTTTTTTGCATTTGTATAAATAGATTATAGAATATAGAAACACAAATAGCACAAATTAAATTTTTTTTTTTTTTTTTTTTTTTTCGCAAGACTCTAGTTGGCTAGATATGTAAATGATACCCGTACAATATAACTATTTTGCTTTTTCTCAAAGGCCGATACATGTTTCACTCGTCCATCAATCTAATATTGATCAAGTATGGTCATAAAACTTGCTTATCGTCTCATTCAATAAATAATTTATATATTGATGCGGGGCTGGACTATATTATATATTTTTTAATACGCGGGCAAGGATTTTTGGGCTGAAAATTATTGTAAAATAGTGGGCTTTCTGAACTTCGGTCGAAGATAGGGAATAGACAGCCGCAAAAGAATAAAAAGACAAACAAAAGCCTTTTTATTCCTTTTGCGCAGTAGTAGGAAATCTTCCGTCAAAACTATGATTCAAATTTTTGTTCAATATGATTACTGCGGAAATGATTCTATTTACTGCACTTTCTATTAACTTACTCTAACGACCTTTCTTATTAATGGTAGATTTGTTTTTAATCTGGTCGTTTGCACTTAGCTAAAGAATATTCAAGCACTCAGTAGTTAGTTAAGCAGATTTGAGAAAAGACTGGCTTGATATTGATAAGTTCATCTCTTCGAAACAAAAAAGCATGGTTCACTTGAAAAGCAACACAGAACAACAAGGGAGTAAAAAAGCAAATCATTATGAAATTACCTTATTATTGATTTTATAATCTGTTGCATGCGATTTCCCGTTTTTTCATGTACAAAAGTTATCATGTGGGTATTTGTTTTGAGAAACAAGGTGCTTGCCCATAATTTTATATTTTTCGGAGTGTTCCGTATATTTATTTCCGGTTAATTTATATTTCTTTATAAGTGTACATTGTTGATTGGCTGCTGATAACTCATTCTGAAACGCATATTTAATTCCTTATTTGTGGTTGTACTGATAACGGAACGCTTTATGATTGGATTTCTTTTGTCGGCTGGTTTTTTTTTTTTTTTTTTTTTTTTTTTTTTTTTTTACACTATACATCACATTTACCTACTATCAAATACCCGAGTGATTCATAGTGATTCATGAACAATTCTTACTAAAAACAATCAACTAATTTATTAGTATTATACTATATTTATATTAAATTACAAAGTTCGTTTTGAAAAAGAATCTCATCTCTGTCTATCAATATAATTATTGAAATTGCGAGCGTTTCTTCTACCCTATTTAATTATAGATCTACTGATATATCTGTTTCTTGTTTTAGTCCTGCACATTTCAAATGTTATTTTCTTTAAAATCTCTTTTCATACTCTTGTATTAGCTATCACTATACCGGCACTATTCATTAAAATATATATACAATTTTAATCATAAGTATACCGATACGTATATTTAATAATATAAATCACACCGTGGTGTTTAATACAAGTACGTTTGAATTAGGGAGTTATTACAAGATATAGTTTATACGTATCAAATTTTTTGGTTAGTTTTATATAATTATTGGAATTTTTTATTTTTATATGGGGGTGTTAATAGAAACCAAGCAAATGGTTTTATAGTAAAATTTTTTCGAAACTTTAAACTAAAATAATTTGACAACTTATTCAAATTTAATGATTTAAATTTCTTTTTTACAAGTTTGTAGAATTAAAAAGACTTAAATCATTAAATTTGAATAAGTTGTCAAGTTATTTGAGTTTAAAGTTTCGAAAAAAATTATTATAAAACTATTTGCTTGGTTTTTTTTTTATTGATACTTTTTATATTATAATATATAGTATTAAATACTAGTATATAATATTATTTTATTTTAATATTATTACGTAGTAGCTTTTATTTTGCTTTAAGTATTGTACTATATATCTTGTTAACTCTAATCTTAATCGGATTTTATTTTTATAAAAATTGTTTTAATTTTGATTAAAAATTAATATTTGTATACAAATATACTTATAAATTAAATAATTTTCAAAACATAAATAAGTTAGTTAAAAAACAAAAATTTTTAAATAAATATTTTTTAAGTTTATATTTCAATATATAAAATTCAAATTTTATGAATTATTTTTTCAAAAATTTTATTCAAAATTTATATACTATATTGTTAAAATGATAATTCCAAGTTACTAAATATTATTATTATTTTTTAGTTTGTAAAGTAGACAAATTTATTTATTAACTTTTTTAATATTTTTTATAATTAAATAAAAATTTTAAAAGAATTACTATTTGTATACAGAGTATTTGTATACAAGGTAATACAAAAACCAATTAAAATTTAAGATCAAATATAATATACAAATCTTATTTTATACAATGAAAATAAAGAATTTTTTAAAAAAATACTACTATCTTTAAATTTTAACTATGAAACTACTTTTAGAACTCTAATTAAAAAAATTCTTTACTAAATTTTATATATATTAAAATTTTTACTAAAATTTCAAGCTTCTCTTTAACTCTAAAGTAGATAAAAAAAATTTTTTTTTATAAAAAATTATTTTTTTTATAAAAAATTAAACTCATATTTCAAATATTCTACATATAGATAGTTTTTTTTAAATTTTAAATATTGATTTTAATAATATATTTATTAATTAAAAAATAAATTTAAATATTTGTTTTATTTGTATTTGCTTTATTACATGTGATGTAATTCTCTTAATAAAATGAAGGGCAAGATTGCCTAGGTTTAAAAAAAAAAAAAAAAAAAAAAAAAATATTTGTTTTATTAATTTTATTAAAAAATTTTTTTAAATTTATTAAAAATCTTTAAAATAATAAGATTTTAAAGTTTTTGTTTTAAAAATTTTTATTATAAAATTTTTGATTTGAAATTTTTTAAATTTTATATTGTTATAAAATAAATTTTAGTTTAGTTTATAGAAAAAAACTAACTGTACATGGGGTGTTTGAAACATAGGTTTAAATTTTTATAAAAAAAACACTTTTTATATACTTTAGAGTTAGAGCGAAGCTTGAGATTTTAGCAAAAGCATTAGTATATGTAAAATTTAGCAAGGAATTTTTTTAATTAGAACCCTAAAAGTGGTTTCATAGTCGAAATTTTGAGATAGTAGCATTTTTTTCAAAAAATTCTTTGTTTTCATTATATAAAGAAAGATTTGCATATTACACCTGATCTTAAATTTTGATTGGCTTTTTGATACTTTTGTATTACCTTGTATACAAACACCCTGTGTACGAATAGTAATTCTCTAGTTTATATTATTATTATTATTATTATTATGATAGTTATATTGTTATTAAATAGATTTTAGCATAATTTACATTATATTTTTATTAGTTATATTTATTAGTATTTTAATATTATTTCTTATATTATATTATTTTAGTATAAATATTTTATAGTATAGAAATTTGTAGAAAATATTCACTTCTAAGTAAAGTTTCTCAAGAAGTATTTAGATCGAAAAATAGTTCTAAATAACTTTTTATATAAGAATCATGACTATACGATGATATAAGTTTTATCTAAAATTATTATATATAATATAAAAAAAACTCAAGTGACAGCTAATATAATATGATAATTACTGTGCTAAATACTATATTATTTACTATACTAATTTATTTATAGTGACGCTTATATAATATCTAAGTGATACTTGTATGAATGTCTAGATAATATCTAAATAACCTTTTAATAACTCTTTAGTAACCTTTTTACAAAGCTTTACTAAAAGATATAAATACAAATAGTTTTTTTCTCAAGTTTAATAATTAATTAGTTAATAGTTAAATTCTTCTAAATCTCTTTCCTTAATAATAGATAGAGTCTAAATTTACTTCTCTATAGTTATAGAGTATAACTACTCATGTATCTTATCCTAAATATATCTATTTTTTTTTTTTTTTTTTTACTTTATACAAATGCTATCAACTAACTTTATTAATTTTATAAATTTTGGAAGTGATATATATTGTGAGAATATAACTAGCTACACGTATAATTTTAGGTTGTCTATTTTAAGTAGTCTACCTGAAGGTTCTATACTAGCTACCATACCTAAAATCTCTTAAAAGATTCTCTATTTAAACTCTCTGGCCCTATCCTACTTATCGCAAATATTACTTTTATAGTTAACTCTAACTCCATATTACTCTATATTAGGAGGTATCTAAGCTGATATTAGTTGCAAACTTTACTATTATAGGCTTAGATCTTATCTGAATAAGTCTCACTTCAATGTCTCCTAACAGATAGGTATCATAATACTCAACTATACTATACTATATCCTTATTCTAGCTTGTATATACTTTTATTTGATATTCATACAAACTCAGTTCTAGCTGTGGCCCTTTACTAGTTTAGACTTCTGTGTTCTTCCAAATATTTCACAAAGCAGATCCTTCTAATCTAGTTAGCTGCTAAGCCAAGTTAGTGTTGCTGTAACATCTAATATTACAGACTTACTTATACCTACTCGATCTATATTTTTATATTTAGAAATCTTTGTCAGATCAAGTGTTAACTAGTGTGACTGTTAAAATCTGTACTATTTCATCTAACTCAGGATTTCTACTATACAGATCCTCTGTCTATAGATTCTATCTCAATTTATTTGTATAATGCTACTTCAACATTCTGTCACACTTCTAATATCTGAATAATATTAATATAATGTAATTTACAAGGTTATAATTCTAGAAACAAACAGAGTTTTACTGTAAGTTAGGTATAAAGTTTGAGTAATTATTCAAAATATCAACAGAAAGATTTAAACTTCAAACCTATTACATGAAGGTTTGACAACCTATCTACTACACTAGATTACCAGACCTTACATATCTATTTTTAATAAAATATATTGTTAATAATAATTATAAATAAACTACTACTCTTTAGAGATGAGTATAATCTTAATGATACAGGAATTATACCTTTCTCTTTAATACCATTTCTTAAAGTTTCTAGATAACTGTGTCTCTGTTATAATTAGTATACAAGAAAGCTTAAGATATACTACTTATGATATTTGGTGCCTTCTGATAGAAATATATCAAAATTCTTTTACAGAACTACCTCAAATATCTTTGAAAGAAAAAAGAAAGAGAAAACTAATTTATAATTGCTTATTATATTTCTCTAATATCTTCATGAATATCAATACTACAAAGATAAAAAATATATCATTCTACTTGCAAGAATCTATTCTACAACTTTTATTATAATATATTTTAGCGTAAAATGCTTTTCTGACCTACAAAGCACTTTCAAAGTGCTACTATATCATTTTCAAAATGATTTATATAGAGAAAATCTAAAGAAGAAAAAAGAAATATAGTTTTAGAGATATACAAAAATCATCATATCTCACTACTCAGTAAACAGATTTTAACATTTCAATATCTATTTAAATTGCAGAAACCTGCTCTATAACTTTATTTAAGATCTCAAGATAAGGCTAGTATTGAATTTGTATTGCAAAAGAGTTTGTTATTAGATTATTTTTAACTTGTACTCATTTAATACCCATAAAGCAATAGTTAGTCATTAGATTACAAACAGATCTATCTATGTAAAAAGTTAAATTTGTAGAATTGAAGTTAGAAGTTGCAATAGTATTTAGTTTAAGAGAAGAGCTATTTGAATCAAATAGTTCAAAAACAGAGTTGTTGTAGATAAGGATATTTGGAATAGAAGGTATATATATTAGATTTTTATTTGCAATAGCATATATTAGATTTAGATAATTTGTATTGAATTTGAGTAGTATGTTTAGATTATTTGAAAATTTTTTTTTCCAAAATTTTGTTAATAAAGTAGCTAAGATATCAAAAGTATATTAGTTTTTGATTCTGTTAGAGTTTAAATTATATTCAGAATAAAGGCTACAAGTTAAAGATAAAGTTGAATAATATTCAGTATATGTGTAATCAATATTATGTATCTAGTATGTAATAGAGATTGTATTAAGTTAGTTATTAAATAGATGAGCTTTGTCTATTGTAATTGAGTTATTGTGGTTATTAGTAATTAGCAAGGTTTGTGTTTTTTGTTAAAATATCTAGTAGTATAACTAAAATAGTTATTTGATATAAGTACTAGTTGTTGAGTAAGTTTTCTTGTAATAAAGTTTTTAATTAAAATATTTTCAAAATATTTGAACCATGTTAGAGTTTTACCTTTAGACAAATAATCTATTCGTAGAAATAAGTGTTCCTATTTTAGAAGTATACTATTGTTCATAGTAGTAAGCTAGTTTAAGTAAAGTATGTTTTTTGTTTTAAGTTGTTTTTTAAAAATATTATAAGAGTTGTATTTGTTGAGTAGTTTTTCAAAAGGATATGCTAAATATATTATAGTATGAGACTATATTATACTATAGTATATATCTATTTGTATATTTAGATATTAAAGTAACTGAATTATATTTTTTTTTTATTTTTAAGGTGGCTTTACATTGCTAGACGATTTTTATTAGTTTGATATATGAGATTACACATGAGTAATCCCTACAGTTTGTAATTATATGAAGAGTATACAACAAGCTATACGTACAACTTTAATCATTATCTAATTTAAATAGTCTAATTTAAATAGTCTACTACACAGGCAATAGACCACCTGATTAGTTCTACACTATACTGCTATACCTGTAACTCGCTTGTGAGTTACCTATTTAAACACTCTGTTCAACTAATCTATACCATTACAAACTAATGTCACTATGACATCTAACTGCTTAAGCTAGCTAGCTTGTTATAGATCTATTTTTTAGCACCAGCTTAGGTTCTCTTAGGATGCTTATTGCTCAACATATTGTGAGCTTATAGAGCTCCAGTTAACTTCGAAGCAAACCTACTAGAGTGCCCATGCCTATTTTATGAACTCACCTAGCTTAGATCCTTTTAAATGTTTGTATAATTCTAGTTCCCACTGTAGCTCTCTACTAGTTTTCTGTATCTATCTTCTCAGATGTTTTACAAGGCAGATCCTTCTAATCCAGTTAGCTACCAAGCCAGGTTGGTATTACCGATCCTCCTTGTGGAATAGATTTATGTGCACCTGACTCGATCTGCATCTTTGATAATAGTTTCCTTTTTGGATCAAGCATTAGCTAGTATAACTGTCAAAAGCTGTACTACTTCACCAACTCAGGATTTTTACTATATAGGTCCCTTGCCTGTAGATCATTTATATGCGTATATCATCCTGTGATTAACTGCATCATACTAATGTTTTTCTATCAAGATTTATTCATATAACATATATCATCCTGTGATTAATTGCATCACACTACCAATGTCCTATTGACTTGATGCAACTTAACTTATGGAATTATAATCCCAGAAACGAACAGAGTTTACCATAAGTTAAATACAAGGTCTGAGAAATTATTCAAATTTGTTGACAGTGGGATTTGAACTCCAGACCTATTGTATGGCAGTCTGGCAACCTAACCACTACACTAAGATCACCAGACCTTGTAACTGAATTATTTTAAAGTTAGAAGAATACTTATTTTTTTTATCAATATTTAGATTAAAATAGTAAAGAATATTTGTAGTAGACTACAAATTATTTTGTAATTGTTGAATACAGATTTTAGTTGTTATTTCTAAAATATTTAAGTCATTAAGCAAAGTAAAATTTTTTTTTTTTTTTTTTTTTTTTTTTTTAAACTTAGGCGATCTTACTCTTCATTTTATTAGGCGAATATCTTAAAGATATTTAAACGGATACAGAAAAAAGAAAAAAGATTCTAATTTAAGGTATGTTCACCTTGTTGCAATTCTGAATTCACTCAGCTACCTAAATAGTATCTAAGTGTGATCTGCCATAGCAGCATAATTTTCTCCTAAAACAAGGTGTATAACTAATATACCTGTCTAGTCTTGATCAAAAAAAGGCTACTACTAGCCTGTATTAAAACCACCCTAGCTAAACTATTCTATTCTTAATTCTAAATACTACTCTAAAAAAAAAAAAAAAATATAATCTAACTAATATGAAAAAATAAAAATTGTATAAGATCTGAGTGGCAATGATCTATACTAAATATTTAGACTATAAAAAAAACTTGTCACAGGTTAAAACAAACTAGACTAGATGTATAAAACAAAATAAAGAGAAAAAAAAAAGAAAAATGAGAAAATGTGGTAGTATACTATACTGCTCCTAGTATAGCTCAGATAAAAATTGTATATAGCTACTCTCCTATGTTTTTTACTATAACTTAAAAAAAGTCTAATCTACAGCTAGAGGAGTTTACTTCAGAATATGATTTCGATAGCTATCTATACAGATTTCTTCTAATACATGCTTTAGCTAATATATATTTGTTTACATATATCTGAATGTAAATAGGCTAATTCCCAATATAGTTTGTTGATCAGTAGATCTTTTGAAAGGAAGTAGCTGATTTCCTCAATTTGCTCCAAAAAACAATAAAGCTGATAAAAGAGAAAGTTTAAAAGATATGTTCGATAAAACCTTGCTTATAGAGTATATTGTAATGACTATAAGACTATATTACTTTGGAAGAACATAATAATAGGACAAATATATATTTGTTTTTCAAACTAAACAAAAATACTTGACAAAAGCTTCTGGCAGTACTACTTTTATTTAAAAGTTTCTAGACATATAATATGAGCTGCAATCCCAAGACAATATTTTTCAAAAGCCATGAGCTGAATATTTTAATTCTACTGTATTACTAGAAGAAGTTATGTATCATTTTGTTATATTTTCCAAATTTTTCCACAGATCAGTGTTGCTCTACATAGGTTCAAGTGATCATCAGAAAGAGTTTCGTCTCTGTTCATTTTAAATAATAACAAAGTAAAAATTTTGAGATATAGTGTTGAAGTTATATATCTTATATATTTTTAATTTTATAGATATTATGATTGAGTATAATACTATCACTGGTTGAAAAGGTAAAATTCAACCTCTAATCGGAGGTTGAATTTCAAATTTTTGGTCGAATTCAGGTCAAATC